>BLSH010394084.1:530851-554004 GCA_018402905.1 Glandirana rugosa
CAAACATTGGGTCCCTGACGAATATATGTATAGGTGAAGGCATGGCCGCCTACAGTATACTGCAGGAACCCAAACTCACCACTATAGACTTACCACGGACGTCGACGTCCGTGGTAAGTCTATGGCAAAAAAAGTCGTCCGCTAAGGGACGTTCTATTTTCACCAGAATCGCCGCCTAAACGGCGTTCTAGTGAAAATAGTCGCCGCCCTCTCCAAGTGGGGGAGGGCGGTGAAAGGCCAGTAGAGGCGGCGAATGGCCTGGGCGGCCGTCGTCGCCTCTACTAGGCTAGGAGAGGGGGGTCACAGACACTCGCCGAGTGAGCGGCTTCAGCCGCTCAGTCGGCTCACAGACACTGGGGGGAGAGGATCGGATCATCTCCGCTGCTGCCGGCGGGTCCGGTAAGCGGCGGAGATGACCGGAAAGTGGCGGGAGGGGGTGAACCTCTCCCGCCGCTGATAAAAGTGATCTTGCGGCAAATCCGCCGCTAAGACCACTTTTATCTTGCAGGGAATCGCCTGCTGAAAAAAACGGTATCTGAATGGTGCCTGCAGCTGCAGGCACCATTCAGATATCACCACTCAAACCCAAGGACGTCATATGACATCCGCCGGTACGGAAGTGGATATGTATATAAGCAGTCCCTGGGTTACAAACAAGATAGGGTATGTAGGTTTGTTCTTAAGTTGAATTTGTATGTAAGTCAGAACAGGTACATTTTTTAGGTGTAACTTCAGCCAAAATTTTTTTTTTTTTATGTTTTTTGGAATAGGGAAGGGTTAACACCACTGTAACATTTGTTTTGCTGTCCGTGGCCCTGTTCAGAAGATTTTATCTCACTTTTTGCCCCTATGACAATTGAATTTTTAAAATTTTGGGTTGGTGTGGAAACAAGGATTGGTGATAAAGTTTCAGTGGAGACACCTTTTTCCCATGGTAACTCTTACAGGAGAGAATTTCCCTTCCTAGGGATAGATTTCTTCTCACTTCCTGTTGTCTCCCTCCGTTTGTAAGTATGAGTCATTTGTAAGTCTGATGTTTGTAACTTGGGGGCTGCTTGTATATATATAATTTGAACTAATTGGAAGCAATTAAAGGCATCCAATAGAATATGGTATTGCTATCAAGGCAGCTTTTCCAATAAAAATAGCACGGAGCAAGATTTTCTCTTAAGTTTTTCCGTTCAGCCTTAAATTATTCTTGTTTAGCTACTAGTGATTCACCAGATAAGAAATACAGCCCAGAAAACATTTTAAAACTAAAACATATTTCTCTTGAATAACTATACCACAGGGAATCACATCCCAGAGGAAGGAGAAAAAAACAGTAAAACCAAAGAAGAAATGTTTTGTCAGTTCTATTTTATTACAAAGTTTTAATAAATAATAAAGTTTCAGACGTCTATGGCAGCTGAAAGCAGTAATGGGAATACAGAGCAATAATACAGCAGTCTGTCACTAAAACAATTAAGTTTTAACCAAACCAAAATACTTCTTGCTGGAAACAATTATTTTGCAGAAAATTTGTGAAGCAAATAATAGAATTACAAAGAAGAAAATTAACTAGAGCTGAATTAAGGGAAAGTTTTGTGGTGTGCATATTAAGGTGTTATTCCCGTTGCCTTGTGTCACAATTATAAATGTAAAAAAAATGTGACTGAGAAAATAATACGTTGTCTGGTGCACCTATAGTTCCCTCAAATGAACTTCTACTTTTTTTTCAGATGCTGATTGATCACTGCCTATTAACCAGATAAAACAAGTATTTTAAAGCTGAACTCCTAACAGAAAGCCATGAAGTGATATTAAAGTCTTGTTTTTTTTGTTTAAAAATAACAAACATGTTCTACTTACCTGCTCTGTGTAATGGTTTTGCATAGAGCAGCCCAGATCCTCTTCTTCTCGGGTCCCTCCCTGACGTTCCTGGCCCCTACCTCCTGCCGTGTGCCCCCACAGCAAGTAGCTTGCTATTGGGGCATCTGAGCAGAGCAGCTGCTCTGTGTGTCCATTCAGACACAAAGCTGTGGATCGGCCTTGCCCCCTTTCTCTCCTCATTGGCTCACTGATTTTGATTGACAGCAGCAGGAGCCAATGGTGCCCGCTGCTGTGTCTCAGCCAATCAGGAGGGCAGTTCTGGAAAGCCAAGGCTCTCATGCAACATCGCTGAATTGAGATGGTGCTTAGGTAAGTATTAGGGGGGCTGAGGGGGGCTGTGGCATACAGAAGGTTTTTTTTTATCTTAATGCATGCCTTTTGAACCACTTTAAGTCACTTTAGAAATTCATAGTACCACTTCTGAGCACATTCCATACAGAACTGTGCAATAAAGTCAAAGTGACTAATACGTAAACGAAACAAAAAACTTTCCAATGTTGATCACTTTTTCATTGGTAACAGTGGCTAATATAATATTCTCTTTAATCAATTTTCTCTTTTACCACTTTAACCCCTTAGCCCATACGTCTTCAGGTTGAAGTGGTTATTCCGGAATGCTGCCTGCATCTGCAGGCTTCATCCCAGTATCAAAATTTTCAGCCAGTGATGGGCTTTATTTAGAAGTGTTTAAATCATCTATGCAGCTGCTCGATCACTTCTACAGGGCACAGAAGGGGGGCCTCCTTCCTGCCATTGCCTGCCACCTTTACTGGGCTCTTCTGAGTGATTAGGAAGCCCAGTACCACAGCTTTTTGGTCCTGTTATTTACTCAGAGAAAGAAGATATATCCATACATGCCTCCTCTCTGTGATGTAAGAAACTGGAAGTGACAAGGATTTCATCACTTCTAACTGCTGGCTTGTAAAGCATCTGATCAAACTGGTCTTGGTTTGATCAGGTACATTTGATGGCAGTGTAGAAATCTTGGGTCTAACATGCAAAAGTTAGAGCAAGAGCAATATTTCTAGCACCAGACCCCCTGTGTAACTGTAAACTTATAACCTGTAAAGACTTTTACAGCATCACCTATGGAGATTTGTAGGTAATGTAGTTTGGCGCTGTTCCATGGGCATGCACAATTTTAAAGCTTGACATGTTAGGTATCTTTTTACTTGGCATAACATTATCTTTTATATTTTACCAAAATGCATATTGTATTATGTGATGTTTGCACTAAAATTCATTAAAGCAATATACAAATACCTTAATGGCAATTCTGGCATTGGGAATAAACTATTCAGTTTCAGGGAGTATAAGAAGACACGGGGCCATTAAATGAAACTGGAGGAGAAGCACATTTTTACCTTAAACTACGTAGGGGGTTTATCACTGTCAGGGAGGTATGGATGTGGAATTCACTTCCACAATCGGTGGTATCAGCAATAAGTATTGATAGTGCTAAAAAACTCTTGGGTATCTTAGTGAACACAGTATACAGGGATATGGGAGATGATTATGAAGACGCACACCTACACAGGTTGAACTGGATGGACTGGTGTCTTTATTCAACCTAACCAACTATGTAAATATGTAACAATTTTATTCTCCAGGTCTCTGCTTTCAAAAAAAATCAATATTGTTTGGGGGTTCTAAGTAATTTTCTAGCACAAAAATGTAGATTTTTATATGTATGACGGATAAATCCTGAGGGTAAAGTGGTTTAAACAAACCGCAAACATGTTAACCATCAAAGAAAGTCCTTACAATGGCCTGAAGGAACATTTGATGACATATACTATAAGACAGAGTGTTATGAGACTGTAAATTATGAGGTCAATCCTGTGTGGCAAATGTCATATTATTTTTACTGGTCCTTGTTACTTACCATTTGTAAAAAGGTTTGCTAGATACAGTATATGGCCATCACTAATATTCAGGATAAAATAGAAGCTGAGAGCAGCCTGTAAAAACATCTACTATTTCAGTTAACAAAGGTGGATGGTCTAATAACACTTAAAGAGATTCATTATGTGTTCCCTTTTGAAAAACATCATGTCACATAAGATTCCTTCTAAAATAAAAGCTGTATGTTTGTATATATAGATACAGTTGTTGTTTTAGTGGAAACTTTATGTGACATGTGTAAGAAAATAACAAAATGTGAAAAAAATGGGAGAGCTCGTAAACACATGTAAAATAAAAAAAAATATGAAAATGGATGGGAGGAGAATTAAGGGAAAGGGGCCACAACATTTGACTGGGGGTGGCCTTTAACCTCTTCCCGACTCTGGTACATATATATACCTCCTGGTTGGGAAACAGTGATACTGAGATTATGGCTGCAGCTGCAGCCATAACCTGGTTTCAAAATTTGCAGCTGGTGGTCAGTTTTTATGTAAAAGTGTTTGGAGCGGCTCTACTGTCGCCCAATCACTTCTACAAGGTGCAGAAGGGGGCCCTTCTCCCGCCACCATCTGCTGCATACTCAGGATCTCCAGTGTGATCGGGGAGCAGAGGGATGCTGCAACGGATATGTTTGGCTGCCCACAGTGGAAAGGCAAGTACATCCATCCTCACCTCTTCTGTGATATCAGAAACTGGAAGTGACATGATTTTTATCATCGGCAGTCTTCGTTTGTTGTTTACAAGCCATTACCAGTTTGTAAAGTATCTGATCAAACCCATATTGGTTTGATCAGATGCTTTTGAGGGCAGAGGAGGTTTAGGGTCTAAGAGGTCAAATATCGCTCAATAAAGAGTACCTATCACATGTTATCACCCAGTGCAGAGGCATCCATCCTGGCTCCAGTGTTCTCTCCTCAGCAGTTTTAACCTAATGAGCTGAGGTTTGGGGCTTAGCCGGCATGGATGCCTATGGAGTGGTGAACCACATGCTTCAGCTCGTTGAGGAGACTGCCTACAGTGACGAGAGGAATCCAGCATCCTGTTTTCTGTGGAGAGGTGATGGGTGAGCTCATGTGGCATCACAGCCCCAGTGTTTGACTGTAGCTGGACACTACCTTACAGTGAGACACGGCCGGTACGGCCATTATGTCCAGCCGAAGTGCTAGCCAGTAGAGTTGATCGAACCCCTGGATGTTCGGGTTCGGTGGGTTCGGGAAAAAGTCCGGGTTCGGTACCGAACTTGACCCGAACTTTACCCAAACCCCATTGAATTCAATGGGGACCCGAACTTTTCGGCACAAAATGACTGTAAAAAAGTCCTGGAAAGTGCTAGAGGGCTGCAAAATGATTTTAAAACAATAATCTGTCCCTTACAGCAACAGCAGGAACCTGACCCTATAGGAGTAGGCGATGATTTTAGAACAATAATCTGTCCCTTACAGCAACAGCAGGAACCTGACCCTATAGAACTAGAAGATGATTTTAGAACAATAATCTGTCCCTCTAAGCAGTAGACTCTACCTAGTCCAGTCAGATCGTTCTGTAATGCAGGATGAGATCTGCGTTCTGTCCCTAAAAAGCAGTAGTAGTAGTAGTCTCTACCTATCTATCTGCAATCTGTCCCTCACAGCTCCGGCAGCATCCTCTCCCTACACTAGTAGGCATGGCTGCGATGGCTTCTAAGGGCAAACCAGTGAAACGCTTGTTGATTGGCTGCCCTACAGCTATTTAACATGCGTGATCAAATACCCGATACCCAGTGTAGCATGTCTGACATGCTACACTGTGCTGAGCTGGACCGCCCCTTCTATCACAGTTCTGTTGTGTGAGGGTTCGCTTGAGCAGTTTGGACCCCATTGATTCCTGGACATGCTCCTTTCTAACTGTGGTCAATAGCGTATTGCTTCCAGAGCCAAAGCTTCACGGTTCTCTCCTTTATTCCCATTGCATCTGGAGCATCCAATCCTTAATTGAACCAATTACACCCAAGTCACACAGCCATCTCAGAGACACTTTTGAACTTTTGCATGGTCATCTTTATCTGGAGCCATTTATTTACTACCAGTGCATGATTGTGGTTATTAGGCTTGTGTGTGTAAGGTGCTATATGAGGTGGATGGTGAATGGGTGCTGGACGCGTCTAGGTTATGTTATTGACAACGTTGTCAGATTTTAACATGTGTGTCCATTACAGGGAGGGGGTACAGCTCCTGATCCTTCACCGCTTCTCCAATGGTTGTATGATTATCAAACTTAATTTAGTTAAGCTATAACATTGTTAATCTTCTTTGGTTGAATAGGGGTGTGTTAACCACGAAGACCAGTTTTTATTGTATTTTCACAGGGAATCATTCTTTATAGCGAATGTTTTTTCTAGGGAGCAGCACCTGTTAACTTCTCTAATGGTATCTGTCAGACTAGGGGAGTCTAAGGAGCCCCATTTTTTCATTATCTGTCTTTTAGCAGACAATAGAATGTGGAGGACTGTGACTCTATCCTTACTCTGCACTCTGTCTATTTGAAGGTGTAGGAGAGCTAGTTTAATTTCTGGAATATTGGGTATTGAAGTGATTTCTGCTATTAATGTGAAGATTTGGTTCCAGAAGGACGTAATGGATTTGCAATACCATAAGATATGTATTAGTGAACCGATAGAGTCACAGTTTCTCCAACATTTATTTGTGTTATTTGTTGATATTTTTGCAAAGATGTATGGAGTATAGTACCATCTGTGTAATACTTTCTGGTACATTTCCCAGTGTTCTGCGCTTAGGGTAGACTTGTGCGTCCAGGAGAGAGCTGTGTGCCATTGAGCTTCAGTGAAATTCTGATTTAATTCGGTCTCCCACTTAGTCATTGTGGTTGTTTTTAAAAAATCGTGACGGGCACTTTGTTTGCCGTAGAAAAAGGAGAGGCCCTTAGTGTGACTAGAGAGGTTATAATAGTTATATAGATCCTCATCTAACGAAAGGTCTGGAGGAATCCTATCCTTCTTGTTAAGGTGAGTTAGCTGAATATAGTGATAGGATTCAGAGTTCGGGAGGTTGAACTTCAATTGTAGTTCTTTAAAGGGTTTAAGTTTCTCATTTTCTGTCAATTGGTGTGTAAAGTGTATTCCACATTTTTCCCAGGTGTCCAGTCTTAAGTTTGGATATATGTTTCATTTTTTTGTTAGAGAGTTCATGTTTAGCTAAAGTATCAAGTGCTTGGAAGGTGACTTGGATTGCTGGGTATGGTGATTTAGTTCGCTGTTTGTTTAGAAGGGCCTGCATGATGTGAATCTTTGGGTGTTTGGTCTGTAGCAAGTAATGCTCCATTATAGACCAGAGCTTTTGTGGGTTAGGGTTCCACCAATACTTTATATGATCTAAGAGTGCTGCCAAGTAATACTTATAGATGTCGGGTAGTGAGGAACCTCCTTTACTCCAGTCTTTCGTTAATATTGAATAAGCGCATCTAGGTTTCTTATTTTTCCAAATGTATTTAGTGAGAAGGGTTCTAATTTTACTGAAAAAGTGTGGGCGGATAGGGGTAGATGGTTCGGAACATATATAGAAGCTTGGGGAGGGTAATCATTATAAAGAGTTGTATCCTTCCAGTAACTAGGAATTCTGTTTTGGTAAGATTAGCCAATTCTTTAGGGAGGTTATCTAGGAAGATTTGGTAGTTGTATTTATATAAGTCCTTCGATGTTGAGCGGATGTTGATACCTAGATATTTGATATAGGTGTCTGACCATGTGAAGGGATAGCGGGACAAAATTTTCTGTTTTAGGGCAGAGGGTATGTTGATGCCTAAAAGTTGGGATTTGTTTTCATTAAGTTTATAGTAAGATACCTCTGAGAATTTGTAAAGCAGTGATTTTATTTCCGAGAGTGTTCTGAGTGGGTTTGTGGCTATCAGGATAACGTTGTCTGCAAATAATGCGATCTTGTTGTGAGTTTGACCAATTTGGATCCCCTTTATTGTTGGGGACATTCGGATCGAGTGCGTCAGGGGTTCCATTAGCAAAGCGAAAATTAGCGGAGACAAAGGGCACCCTTGTCTCGTTCCATTAGGGATCCTAAATTCTCTAGATAGGGTTTGCATAGTTAACACTTTTGCTGACGGGGCCGAATAGAGAGCCAGGATAGCTTGGAGGATTTGTCCAGAAAAGCCAAATTTTCTAAGGACTGCTTTTAGGAACCCCAGTGCACTCGATCAAATGCCTTTTCCATGTCTAGTGCTAGTAGTACAGTGGGTATTTTCTGCAGTTCTGCGTGCTTCAGGATCGTTAGAATCCTTCTTGTGGCGTCCGGGGCTTGGCGCCCTTTGATAAATCCCACCTGATCAGAGTGTATTAGGTTCGGTAGTACATCAATGAGTCTCAGGGCTAGTGCTTTGGCATAGATTTTAATGTCAGAATTTAGGAAGGATATTGGTCTAAAATTGCTCGGAACCAAGGTGTCTTTGTCAGGTTTGGGTATGGTAGTTATTATTGCTTGTAGCATTTCTTTGGGAAATTGTCCTCTGGTCATTGCCGTATTAAATATATTGAATAGGTGAGGGGTTAGGGTGTCTACATATTGTTGGTAATATTCATTGGGAAACCATCTATACCTGGCGATTTTGATTTGGGTAGTTGTAGTATTATGTTTTTGATTTCAGTCGCTGTGAAGGGTTGGGAAATCATTGCTAATTGATCTGGGGTTAAGCTAGGGAGGCTTAGTGGGTTGAGGAAAGCCTGGATTTGGTCTGATGTAGGTTGGGGCATATTTGGGTCATCTCTTAGGTCATATAAACTAGTGTAGTACGTCCTAAATACTTCTGCTATGTCTTTGGGAGCTGTGACTTTGTTTCCTGTGTTGCCTTGGAGCATGTAGGGGATTTTGTGCTTAATGCGCATTCCTTTGGCTTGCTTTGCCAAGAAAGCTCCTGCTTTGTTGTTGAGAGCATAGAACTGTGCTTTTATTGTTTTGGCCTGTTTCTCATATTGGTATATTAGTAGGTCTCTTAGTGAGATCCTTAGTTGGAGGAGTTCCAATGATAATTGGCTGGTAGGGTTCTTTTTGTTGGCCTCTTCTAAGTTGTTCATTTTTTGGGTTATGTGTTTGAATTTTAGGTCACGTTGTCTTTTTGTTCTGGTACTAAGTTTAATGAGTATGCCTCTCATGTAAGGCTTGTGTGCATTCCACAATGTAAATCTATCTGTGTCAGGTGTATCATTGGTTGAAAAGAACACTTTATGGGCATCGTTTATAGTTTTGTTAGTTTCCTGTGTTGCTAGCAAGTATGTGTTCATTCTCCATACTACAGGAGAGCTAAGATTAGGTGAAGGGGCTAATGAGATAGTGAGTGGGGCGTGGTCTGACCATGATATTGTCCCTATTTTTGAAGCTGTTATGTGTGGGAGGGCCCATTGCTCGGTTAATAATAAGTCTATTCGAGTATACGTATGATGTACAGAAGAAAAATAGGTGTAGTCTTTCTCACTGGTATGGTGAGTCCTCCAAACGTCAAACAAATTGTGTTCATATAAAAATTTGTTGAGGCTGCGACTTTTTTCTGTGAGTTTTGGAAGAAGAATCTATTGCTGGGTCTCCTACTGCATTAAAGTCTCCTCCAATAAGCAAAAAGCCCTGCTTAATGGCGAAGACTTTCTTTAGCAATTTGGTGAGAAAGCGGATTTGTCTGACATTTGAAGTATATACATTTACAAGGGTATACACAGTTTCATTAATCTTACATATCAGGATAATATATCGGCCGTTGATGTACTCCTGTATTGAAAGCATTTGAAAGTTGAGAGAGGAAGCAATTGCAATTAGGACTCCTGCCTTTTTTTTGGCAGAGCAAGCTGTGTAGATGGTAGAGAAGTTCTTCAAGTACAGGTTGGGTATCCGATTTTTAGCAAAGTGCGTTTCTTGCAAGAATAGAACGTCCCCCTTTAGTGTTCGGAGATCTTTGTTTAAGGTGCTTCTTTTGTAAGGGCTGTTAAGTCCTCGCACGTTATATGAGATAATGTCAAGAGCCATGTGGAAATTCCATCCAGTTGATTATTGAAGTGCTGGTCATTCGTGGCATGCGGTTCATGCAAGGTGGTTCGGTGTTGATTGATCCGATGTGGCAATCGTTAGTGGGTTGGTTTCTATGTGATGCATAAGTAGGTTGGGGTAGGAGTTCTGAAAAAACAAAGGTCCAGTGCTTGAGCTCGTGTAACGGAAGATGCAACTGTATAGAGGTTTTAACGGTCGGGAAAGGGGTAAAAAGGAAACTGGTAAAAAATACCAGTAACAATGTGTAACAGCTTGTTACTAGTTGGTGGGGGGAAAGGTGTGCAGTACCAAATAAACTTAGCAAAGTAGGATTGAACATGAGCCAAGACAAGTGGTGTGCTAGAAAACTTGGGCAGGACAGCGTAAGGTATTCCCGAGTAAGAGATGTAACGGCTTGTAACATATTTAAGACCAGTCCATGTCCACTCTTGCAGGCAGGCGTTTTTCTCCTTCTGGGGCATCTGGTGGGAGGATTTTCCATTCTTTGAGGAGTTTAATGCCTTTTTCCAGGGAAAAGATCGTGTACATTTTATGCTGTTTGGTAATCAGTAGTTTTGTTGGGCACCCCCATTGGTAAGGGATATTATGATTGCAGAGAGCTTTTGTCAGCATGAGGAACTGCCTTCTGGTGCGAATTGTGGCGCTGATAGATCAGTGTAGAGGGCAATTCCATTGAATCTCTCGGATAGCTTGGGATTGCTCTTGGCAGCTTTCATCACTCTCTCTTTGGTTGTGTAGAAATGTATTCTGGCTAGGGCATCCCTTGGAACATTGTCAGGAAGAATTCAAGGTTTTGGGAGATGGTGCGCTCTATCAATCATGAGATCTCTCTGACTAATTGCATGAATTAGTTCCGCCATCATCTGTTGTAAAAAGTCCGTCAAGTTAGCATCTGTAATTTCTTCAGGGATCCCTCTAAATTTAATATTATTTCTTCTCGAACGATCTTCGAGATTGGCAAGTTTAGCGTTTGGATCTCTGGATTTCATGATCAGTGAAGGAGTCAATGAAATCGTTGTGCGCGTGGCATACATCTGCTATTTTTTCTTCCGCCTCGGCTACTCTGATAGTCAGATCGTTTACCGATCGTGTAATTCCTGCGATCATATGTGACATGTCTGAGTGTAACGTGTTGCGAAGGGAGAGTAGCATTTCTTTTATGTCCCCCATGGAGGCCGGATGCTGGGATGAGGGGAAATCCTCTAAGGCTGGCATGGGTGGACTGTAATCTGGGCCTAGGCCTAGGCCCGTGTTTTGTGCAGGGAGCCCTTCTTCTCCATCCTGTCTGCTTTTTTTAGTTTTGGAGGGGCTGCGGGTGGTAGGGCTGTCTTGTGGGGTCTGCTCACCTTGTTTAGATAAGGTGGGATCCTCTCCCTTCTTGTCGTTTTGTAGAGCCTGCAGCGGTGCTATGATCGGAACCGGCGTGAAGGCTTCGTTCCTGGAACCGCCGCCATCATGCTGCACGTGTGCGGCCGCTGAAGTCAGATAGAAATCCGTCAGCTTCTGTGGGCCGGAGCGGGTGTTGAAACGTTTGGTCATCTCCCTGACTAGTAGAGTGCTCGATTCTGGACCTTTGATTGTTGATCGGGTCTCTGTAAGTGTCGCTGGAGGATTGTCTGTCCCCAGAGCTCCTTCACTGTGCGGCCATCTCGGTCCGCGCTTGGCCACACCCCCAATAAAGGTTACATTTTAATGACCTTTGGTTTAGCATTATAAGTGCCCTGTGTGATCTACAAATTACATTTTGAATCAAGCTGATGTTCTGTACCCCAGTATGGTTCCCATTCTGCTACATGTCGATCCTCCTTCCTTTCACTTGTGAGGGCATATTATTGATTCTATTTTTGGTCACACTAATAAAGCTTACTGCACACTTACACTGTGAGGCTGGTCTGTGCCCCTCCCTTTTTCTTTTAATTTTAGAAACTGCTCCCTTGAGCCACTATAGAAGGTGCCATAATGGCCACTAGTTTTGATTAGCTGTTAGTGTTTAGTTAAATGCCCAATCTCTGGGATATGGAATTTCCTATTGTTTTTTTAATACTATTGTTTTATCGTGTGGTTATTTATGAGGTGTTTCATTCAAGTGTGATCTTCTTGTTTTTTATGTATCTATTCAATATATTTGTTACAATTTGGTTACTGTGTGAGCTGATCTGACATTTGGTAAAATATTGTAAAAATTTGTAATTGCATAATGGACAGTCACAGTGTCAACAACTATTTAGCAGAATAACACTTTCCTTTTTTTAAACTACACATAATGTACATGCAAAGTGACTACAGCTGGGATAAAACATAATGAGGGAACTGTTACAGGGAAATTAACAATTACATGTATTTGAAGCAATGACTTACTATGGTTATGAGACACATAAAAGCATCTCTAGAGGTTATTATTTATTTAGCAGAAGACCCAGTGTTTTGTAGATGCCATATTCTCAGCTGCTAGCAAAACATAAACTAAAACTGCACGCATATGTAAAACTGAAATGTTCACTATAGGTCTACTGTTCAATCGCACAATAACACGCGTTATAATTGGACTTGCTTTCACAGTGACATGATACACTACATAATAATAATAGAAACATTAAAAGAACATCTAGTACGTTATAGTTCCCTTGAGAGTTTTGCAACTGTGGGTGCATAAGGTCAGTGACTTTGCTTTTTTTATACAGTAATAAAGACAGAAAAGGTGGCAGCAACATCGCATATGTTTAAATCATGTTGCTGCTGATGATTTTCTTTTATTCCCAGGTAGAAGTGGTAAAGTGTATGCTACCTCAAAAACAAAAATGTAATATATTGGAGCTTACAAGTCTTTAGATGAGATACCTGCATTTTTTTTTGGGGGGGAGGGGGGTTTACTTTATTTTTACCTGGTATTCCTCAATATAACATGTCCTGTTTCTATGTGGCTATGCTCACTCCTTCACTGCTGTTTGGAGGGAGCCACGGTTGTTTTGTCCCCCAAATACAAGCATGTCTACCTTTGTTAATTTCCATTACATTGGGGATGGAGAGATTAGTATTTTACAGAAGGAACATAAAATTGTGCTCTTAGCCTGAAAAATTAAAACTATTACAGCCCACACATACAAGGATTTGTAAACTGCAATGCATTACATTTGTGTTCTTCGGCTTGGTTTAATGCAGTGGTTCTCAACTCCTATCCTCAGGACCCACCAACAGGCCAGATTTTAGGTATTACCTTGAGGAGAAGAAGACCACAATACTGCAATCACTTAGCAGCAATCGCTATCACCTGTGATGTATTTCAGTTATCTTGCAAACCTGGCCTGTTAGCGGGTCCTAAGGACAGAAGCTGAGAACCACTGCTTTAAGGGAATATAAGGTATTATGGAGATACAGATCCTATAATGTTTAATTAAATCATCATATGTTATATTTTATTTAACAAAGTAGGAATACATAATGTTCTTTTATAATTAAATGTTCTTACATACCAAATCAATTACATTTACTTCTACTTTTATGACAAATGCCTACATTATGCCAATACGTAACATAATGCAGAATATCATTAGTATAACTAGTACCTATTATATGTGTATTATAATGCAGGCTCTCCTCACATAATGACCAGGTTCTGTTCTAAAGACCAGGTTGTTAAACGAATTGGTCATTAAATGAGGAGCCACAAGTAATCAATATTGTAAGCATTCTTGGCTACTGTACTGTACTGTATTGTGAAAGAAAGGTCTAAACACAAAACTCCAACTCAATAATGTTGTTTTCATTTGCATAAGTACAGAGCACAAACGAAAATTCTGTACTGTACTTTACAATACAACGATATACAGCGTGTCGTTTGGGTGGGGAAAGCTGGTCATAAATCCGAGGGGTCGTTAAACAGGTAAATTGTTAAATGAGGAGTATCTGTATACATATATAAGAATATATGTATATTATAGATATATAAGGATCCCGATGATACTTAAAATCAGTAGTAGCTTTCTGTTGGACACAAGACACAAAAGAAAAACCATAACTGGTAGAGAGTATTTCAATTTACTTTTACAGCTCCCTCAGTCTTGAAAATCTGCCATGTCTCTGCTCCCATGTTGCTGCAGGTATTTGACCCATCCAGTTGTGTCAAAAACCCATTCCCCCGCCATACACAATGGATCCCCCTGCTGGTTTGTACATCCTGTAGTGGCGTATTAGCCAGTGGAAGGAACCAATGCATTTCACATATTTAGAAGTAAAGGGTTGGGGGCAATGAAGTGACAGCATTTCAAGACGCAATCAGATGCCAGACAGATACGTTTAGACATTTAAAAGTCACCCTATGGCGATAGAGCCACTTTAAACAAACCCTATGTCTGTCCATTTTTAATTCCTTTTGCATGTGCTTTCTCAGTGAGGTAGCAGAAAAATGGAGTGAGCAATAATCCTAAATAACCAACCGGATTTTAGTTGATATACTGTTTCAGCCATTACATCTGATTGCTGTGGTTTCTGGTTGCTATGGGTATCTAGTTGCTATAGATGAATGCACTTTGCACATTGTCATTTGCTTACTAAATAAGAACAAGAATCTGTATTATTAGAGATAATTATGTATTTACATTGTTAAGCATAAACTAAGGCTAGCCAAAGACATGAGATAATAAGGTTGATTTACTAAAACTGGAGAGTGCAAAATCTGGTGCAACTCTGCAAAAAAAAAACCAATCAGCTTCCAGGTTTTTTGAACAAGCTGAAGTTAGAAGCTACCATGTACAGGTGCACTAGATTTTGCACATTCCAGTTTTAGTAAATCAACCCCAGTGATAATCTGACCCCTAAAATATTCCTTACTGAAAAAAAAACTTTTTTTTTTGCAAACAATAAATCTCAGGGAAAAAAATAGTAAAATTCTGATCTCCCTGGATGATCACTATTTATTGTACTGGGGTGCCTATACATGCACATTTTGCCAACACAACTGTGTGTATTCATGAAAATCTTTTTTTTTGGTGATCAGATTTTGAAACCAATAACTTCAGCCTATTGCTAACAGAACACAATTTATTTAAAGTTCCTAATTTGTAATGAATTTATTTCTCACTAATTTGACTAGCACCCAAAACAATGTTTGTGATTTATTTGCTTAAGTAAAACTTTCACCTATAGATCTCAATGTATACTTTTAAAGGTTTTAGTACTAGACAATTTCTTCTTCCATTAAGCTATTAGATGTATAGCATTGGATATTTTACAGGAACATAAAGCTTAAGTAAACCAATACCACTGTGTATTAACCTATTGAATAATGGCATTGTTTCAAGCTTTTCTGCAGAGTTAATGGCTTCAACCTTACATAAATCCAAATACAATGTGTCAAGTCTGGGAAGACTTGATTTATGCCATCTAAAACCTCTGAGCTCTAATATTTCATTATCTGAAACCCACTAGCAGTATTTTTATATGTGATGTTATGCCTTCATTGGGAATTGATAAAAAAATACAATGTTTACTTAGTACTATTGGTTTGAAGAACACCTCACTTCATTAAATATAGGATGAAGATTGTATTTGCACAAAAATTAGCAATGAAAATATACTTGCACATTATGGCAGAATTATCTTTGAGTTTGCTCTACTTAAAGGGCTGAAAACTCTGCTATCCCAATCCCCTGCTACCTTCTACTCTGGTGTCTTCTCGTTTTTGTGCCATTGGACATAATGTAACGTTACATAGAACTATTGCCAGGCTCTTCTCTTGGCATTTTAGAGATTGCAGAATAGCCATGCTCCACAGGCAGAGTACACAAAGAAAGAAAATTGTTATGAGTATGACTTTTCTGCCTCCTAGCATTTTGTAACCATTGTAAACCAGGCATTTTTGTAGCTATTAACTCCTGAATTATAGTGCATTTTGTTTTTTAACAATGTTTTGCACATAATTGCTTTGTAGTCTCTCCTAACATATTAAACATAATTTTGTTCAGGATATATAGTGATTTATTTTGGTAGCAAAAAATGGATACTGTACATATTATTTTAGTTAATTGATTTGTTAATAAGAAATAGTAAACAAAAAAATACAAAAAAATCATTTTCCTGACATGCTTTTCCATGCAATACTTACGTAATTGAACTCTTCCACATGTTTACTCCAAAATATAATCAACAAAGTCTGTTGTTTAAAATGATATTACATTATTTTGATTTTTATGTAACATAGTGGAATGGTAAACCTCAAAGTGAATGCATGTTTATAATTTATGTAGAGCTTTATTTCCCATACGCACAGTGATAAATAAAACTGTTCATGGATGTTGGTAGCATAACATTAGGATAAGAATCAGGAGACTTTTTTCACACATTTGCGATCTCTAAAAATGTGAACGTTGTTGCATTTACTTAAGAGCATTTGATGCTTGCACAGCGAACACAAAGGTCATCCAGATAATCTAACATCATTGCTGCAACCTGGGAATTTATTTATTTTTGGTATACTGTATATAAATATATTTACACTTTTTTTTAAGACTTTTCTTTCTTTATGAGGATCTGGATCTGGTTAGTGTAGACCAGATATAGACCTACACGTAGTTGTGTAGCAGCAGATCACTTCTAATAGTGATCTATTGGTGACGGCAATCAGCCAGCAACAGATCACAATAGCAGCGATCTACTACTGTAGGCTTGTCTGCCTGAGCCTCTTTACTGACAGGAAGTGCGGTGATGATACTTCTGACTTCACTACATTCCTGATGTAAAACTATAGAGTAATCTGTAGATCAAAAACCCAGGAGGTGATCATTTCAGCTACTTGAAAAAGTGCTAGATGATGACTGCACTGGCAGCCAGTAGTTCCAGCTTGAGCCTGCACCAGGACCCAAAGGAGCCACTGATTCCCAGATCCATTTTAACTTCCCTGGCGTTATGATTATGTCACATTTTTGCGTCTCAAAGCAGTACATTTTTTCGCATAAAAATTTGGCATTTTATATTGTAGGCCTATAATTCTTAGGAATAGCTCACTTAAATCTGTCCAAACAAGAGTCTAGTAAACATCCCGGGTATGATAAAGTTTGAAACACAAAATCATAAATTAGAATAAAATAAATAACTATAAATAGTTATCAAAAATAATAATATAATAATAATACAATATATTCAATAATATAATCAAATTAAAAACACTAAAATTTGCTCAGTTGCAGAATTGGCGCTGTTGTCACTTTCAGTGTCTGATGACCCAACAAATCAGTATCACTCAATTCTGCAAGTGTTTCTTATTTACTATCACTGTGCTCTAGCTGGTCAAAAACCACTTTTGCTGTAAAGGGACGCTTTTTGGATGCCATGGACATTCTCAAGGCAGAAAGAATGGCATGCATAATATAAAAGTGCATACAGGGCACTGGACAAAAGAGATGTGAAATGATTTGATACAGTAATGTAATCTTACAGATTATACATCGGGCGGAAGACACAGCCCGTGGACACAGCAGGAGGATATTGCAGGATCCTAAGAGCAAGGTAAGTTACTTTGCCTGGATCCTGTGATACAATCCCTAGTGTGGCTCGGGGTTACCGCTTTTGGTGAAAATTCACCCCGAGCCACACTCAGGATTACCGCTAAGGAGGTTAAAATGACACTAAGGACTGAAGTGGTTACGTTTAGTTCTGGTTTAGCAAATCAAAGACTAGACACTTTTCTAACCATTTATTAAAATGATGACATGCACAACACCCATTTTTGCCACACCGTTCAATGTGCTGCTACTATGTGGGGGAAAATACTTGTATGTAAAGTTTTGAGATTTAAAATCATAGAAAAGGGGCCCTTGTTTTCAAAGCACTCACCCAATACTAAAAGGTTTTGTAAAATGATTATGTTATAGCTGTCAATAATTTTAAATGAATAATTTGCAAATCAGGAACACTGCCAGTTCGTCACTCCTGAATAGCTGCATGCAGATTTGCCAAACATTTTTAGGAAACTGGGATTATGAGATTCTATGTAGACTGGATAAATCTGTGTGTATATATTCAGGACAATTAAAAATGTATGCATTTGCCAATTTGCCTGTTTTTCAATCTGATTGGCTTATCACTAGTAAAAATATATTTATATTAAAACAGAGCTATTTACTAATTTATTAAATCAAATATTTTTCACCAATGGGACTAATGAACCCGATGATAAAATAATGACATCAGAGGTCACAGAATAGTTATATGACGTATATATGCAATGTATTTATTATATGTTTCACTTATATAAGGTCAACAAACATTCTGTCCCTGAAGGGGATTACATCCTTACCACAATTAAGCAGCCTTACAAACACACACACCAGGGGCAATCTGAGATTGAAGCTGATAGCCCCAACAGTATATTGTTGTACTGTTGGAGGACTCTTTACAGGCATATCATACAAGCACCATATCATATTCCTTGGCAGGAAATAAACTGAGAAAAAGAGACTGTGTGACAGTCACAGGTACATTGTTCCTATAATCTGCTGTGTTGAATGAAGTCATTTTTCTAGCGTTAAGCTCTGAATTATGCATATCTAATCTACCTTTTAGAAAGATAGCAAGTAGTAGAATGGTTAATTTATATCTAGTGCCCAAGAAAAATAATAAAATAGAGTGAATTAGCTTTACTGGAAAATGTTTCTCAAGAGAACCCTATTAATTATAGATATACAATTTACCAATAGGAAACTTTAAGAAATGCTGAAAAGGTAGACAGAGAATAGAGCTAATGTATATCCATTGCCAAACACAAGCAAATAAGACTTACTAAGAGCAGTTCTTAAAAGAAGGTAACTTTTTAAGATTTAACATCATAACAAATATAGTTTTGAATTATAATCATTTATCCCCATTTATAATGATAAAAGTATATGCATCAATTTAAGTAAACCAAAGGAATTATTTGTTTTATAACACATTCACTAGCTAATTTGATTTTTAGATCAAAGCTCTAGAAATGTCATGTTGCCTGCATAGTTAAAATTGACTATTAATGTCATATAATTACTAATGAATTGACATGATTCCTTTCAGAAACACCATTTAGATCAATGTTGTAAAAAAATATCCTCGCCTTATTCAGACTGAAGGTTAGAAGTCACAGAAGTTATAATGAAAAGTTTGATGTCAGTGATCTGACCTAAATTTACATGTTATAATACTGTATGGCACCTATAAACTAGAAGCATGGGATTACAAAAAGGAAAATTGACATCTCTGCCTTGGATGTTAACTCATAAGCAAGCTTTACTGATAACCTTACAGTCCCACGGACAATACTGTTAATTCTATGAGTAAATGAATATTTCCAAGGAGCTTGTAGCGCAATGGAAAGGTTTATTATTCTTACAGTATCTCACAAAAGTGAGTACACCCCTCACATTTTTGTACATATTTTATTATATCTTTTCATGTGACAACACTGAAGAAATGACACTTTGCTACAATGTAGTGAGGGTATCGCTTATATAACAGTGTAAATTTGCTGTCCCCTCAAAATAACTCAACACACAGCCATTAATGTCTAAACCACTGGCAACAAAACTGAGTACACTCCTAAGTGAAAATGTCCAAATTGAGCCCAATTAGCCATTTTCCATTCCCGATATCAAGTGACTCATTAGTGTTACAAGGTCGCAGGTGTGTTAAATTTGGTGTTATCACTCTCACTCTCTCATACTAGTCACTGGAAGTTCAAAATGGCACCTCATGGCAAAGAACTCTCTGAGGCTCTGAAAAAAAGAATTGTTGCTCTACATAAAGATGGCGTAGGCTATAAGAAGATTGCCAGGACCCTGAAACTGAGCTGCAGCATGGTGGCCAAGACCATACACCAGTTTAACTGGACAGGTTCCACTCTGAACAGGCCTCGTCATGGTCAACCAAAGAGGTTAAGTGCACGTGCTCAGAGTCATATCCAGAGGTTGTCTTTGGGAAATAGACATATGAGTGCTGCCAGCATTGCTACAGAGGTTGAAGGGGTGGGGCGGTCAGCCTGTCAGTGCTCAGACCATATGCTGCACACTGCATCACATTGACCTGCATGGTTGTCGTCTGAGAAGAAAGCCTCTTATAAAGATGATGCACAAGGAAGCAGACTAAGGACATGGATTACTGAAACCATGCCCTGTGGTCTGATGAGACCAAGATATACTTATTTGGTTCAGATGGTGTCAAGCATGTATGGTGGCAACCAGGTGAGGAGTACAAAGACAAGTGGGTCTTGCCTACAGTCAAGCATGATGTTGGGAGTGTCATGGTCTAGGGCTGCATGAGTGCTGACGACACGGGGGAGCTACAGTATATTGAGGGAACCATGAATGCCAACATGTACTCCCTCCCTTCACAGACTGGGCCTTAGGGCAGTATTCCAAAATGATAAGGACCCCAAACACACCTCCAAGAAGACCATTGCCTTGCTAAAGAAGCTGAGGGTAAAGGTGATGGACTGGCCAAGCATGTCTCCAGACCCAAACTCTATTGAGCATCTGTGGGGCATCCTCAATTGGAAGGTGGAGGAGCGCAAGGTCTCTAACATCTACCAGCTCTGCAATGTCATCATGGAGGAGTGGAAGAGGACTCCAGTGGCAACCTGTGAAGCTCTGATGAACTCCATGCCCAAGATGGTTAAGGCAGTGCTGGAAAATCATGGTGGCCACACAAATATTGACACTTTGGGCCCAATTTGGACATTTTCACTTAGGGGTGTACTCACTTTTGTTGCCAGTGGTTTAGACATTAATGGCTGTATGTTGAGTTATTTTGATGGGACAGCAAATTTACACTGTTATACAAGCTGTGCACTCACTACTTTACATTGTAGCAAAGTGTCATTTCTTCAGTGTTGTCACATGAAAAGATAGAATAAAATATTTACAAAAATGTGAGGGGTGTACTCACTTTTGTGAGATACTGTATATAATTTCAAAAATCATTTTCATTTTTTTTTTAATGAACCTGTGCCAAGACTATGCATATTAAACCCATTACCTATTCTGAACAAGCAGTAAAAGCACATTACAAAGCTTTCATTTATCTCTGTATCTACAAGCATTGGGGAGAAATGTGTTTTCACTGAAATCTTATCTGTGTTTCTACTATAGAATCTTGACAGGCTGCCAGCCTTCTAATGTAAAGAACCAGCAGGTGTTTCTGAACTTTTAGAAACTAAATGGAACACAACTTCAGAGCCTTTTTGTGATCTTTGAGTACCTTTGAGAAAAAATAACTTCATATTAAAAGCAGCAAAAGAGGTCTGGGATAGTTTGCATAAAAGCCCTTTTACTGTTTGTTAAGAACAGTTTCATTAAAGTAATACCTGGTAATTCTATGGATCCCTGCGGTTATCAATAGAAGAGGCCTGACTATTCTTGGGTTTAGTTCAGGTCTGGTTTGGGTAACATTACTGAAATTCAGGCGTCACAATTTTATAAGGTAACAGGCAAAGGATTGTGAAACAAATGGTTGCAGGCTGGACCCTTCCTTGGGGAATATGTACCAAAGCAAAAAAAAAAAGGTCTTAAACATTTTTGGGCTGTAGCAGCATTTTTTCTATTGCTTAAAGGGTAACATTAAAAATTCTAAATTCCTCTAAATAACAAGGGTGCAAAAATTCTAAAATCCTTAACCTGCCTGTGAATCTGTACAATGAATACACCCTATACAGAAAAACTGGCATTTAAGGAGGAAAAAAATGACAGTTCCCAGTTGCTTACCTTTTTTGAGGGTCTGGTATGGATGCCAAGGGGAGGTCACATGCAAAATAACAAAATGGCATGGGGATCCCACTTAAAATTTATAACAGACCCGCCAAGCAAATTGCAAGGAAATAAAATAATGAGATCCCCAAAAACTCATACCAGATCCTTATTTAAGTATGCAGCCTAACAGGTAAAATAAGAGGAGAATAAGCATATGCCCCACCCCTCCTGAACCATACCAGGCCACATGCCCTCAACACGACAGGGTACTTTTCCAGGGAAAAACCCCTTGGCAAAGAACCTTGTTCATAAGCACAAGGGCCTTCCAGATTTAGATTAGCACATAGACTTCTTCAATCACCAGGCCAGGGTTGTGGGGGTTTGCAGGCTTATAGGACTCTGGAAGGCCCCTTTACCGGCTCACCACAAATGAATGAGTGAGGAATACATAGCACACTACAAAAAAGTGCAAACAAATACACACATTTTGATAAGTCCTATCTTTTTCTGGTTCAAACTTTTTATTGTAAAAGAGCAACAACAATACAGAGGTGAGCATTGTCAACACAGAAGTGTCCCATGGTCTTACAGAATGAATAAAATGAGGGAAACGAGGGAACGGGGGAAGGTACAGACCAAAGGTGTGGGGTAATGAGAATGGCAACATAGGGGAGGACCCATGAGAAGAGCTGTATTGCGGCTACCCTGCGTCACTGCGGGGAGGAGGAAGAAAATAAGGCATATGAGCCCAGTGATTAGGGTAGTTCCTATAGGGTGGATCTTCCCGTCTTAAAATGGTGGGTCGGTCTTAGACCAGATTGGTGAGTGCATAAGGGCCAGGGACGTCCTGGAAATATTAGTTTGAGGTTGTCGCCCTGTAAAAGGGGGAAAGATGAAATGGAGGTGGACAGGATCAGGAAATTGGAAAAAGAGGGGGAGAGATAGTAGAAAGGCCATAGGCTCAAGGTGAGCTACGGGAAAAAGAGGGGGAAGATAGCCTGGGCGGAGAGGGGGAGTCAGGGGAGGGCAGGTCGCATGGGGTCTGGGGTCGGGTTTATACGTATACATGAAGTGTATATTCCAGTTCACAAAGGATAAGTCCTATATTTAACCCCTTAACCCGTTCAACGACATCATTTGACATCATGGACTTTAAGTGGGCATACAGTCCTGCTCACCATTATTGTCACCCCTTCATGTTTTGCATAACTGAGTGAATGTCTTCAGAAATAAATGGAAATGTACCAAATTTATATCAGCAGGATCTTTTAATTGGAGGTCCAAAGTAATTTAACAAAGACAATTGTTATTTCAACATAGATATTGTAATTATAAAGAAAAAACAGAAAACCAGCATGTGCACTAATATTGGCACCCCTCCTTAATATTTGGTTGCACACCCTTTGGCAGCGATGACAGCCTCCAAACATTTCTTATATCCATCAATAAGCTTCTTGCACTTCTCGGGTGGCATTTTCTCCCACACTTCCTTTGCAATATGCTCAAGCTCTTGAACATTTGCAGGGTTCCTTTCTCCAATGGCAGTTTTCAGCTCCCCCCAAAGATTTTCAATTGGATTGAGATCAGGACTCATTGCTGGCCATTTTCAAACAGTAAATTTTTTCCCTTTCAACCA
>BLSH010394085.1:6463-28002 GCA_018402905.1 Glandirana rugosa
CTTTTACCTACTTGTACGTGTTTTTCTTAATCCAAGTGTAGTACATGGCATGGATAACTAGGGACTTCTCGTAACTAGTAACTATAGAGAGGATAGGCGCGTCGACGGTATGTTATCCTATGTCTATACCCACGAATAATTAATTAATTATTGTTCCATTTTTGTGACACGTTATCGGGTGTCGTCTACTAAACTTATGTGGATTTTACCAATTCTTCTATGGGACTATCTATTCAGTGTAAACCAGTAAGATTTATACTTTTTACTCTAAGTTTGTCATTTCTCATAAATACTTTGATGTCTTTTCTTGATGCCGCATTCGTAGATTTTCGGGGTCCGGGACAAAGTTCGGGTTCTGTCCGGACCCGAACCCGGACTTTGTCCCGAAGTTCGGCCGAACCAGCAGAACCCGGACTTCTATAAGTTCGCTCAACTCTAGTTATGATCCATTGCAGATGTAAAATTTTTAGATGCTTACGCCGTAGTTCTTTTCTGTAGTTTCATAAATACTCTTTACTGTTTGAATCTCATTTTTCATATTTAGAATGACCAAATGTGACTTATCTATCAGGGTATCTTCTTAACCATTTTAGGTGTATTCAAATCATCTGCTGTGGGCTATTGCACAGTGTTTTTACCTTGTTATTAATTAATTAATAAGCACCCATATCTGTATCCTATTGTATGGCAGCTGCGCGGATAGGAGAGATATCAATGATCAATGCTCTTCAGGGATCAATAGGTACGGTACATGATGTGAACCTAATTCTTTTTGTGCATGTTCATCCATTTTCCAAAAGGCTGATGTACACTGAACAATAATTCCATAGAGATTATTGATCCAATCTATCTGTTTCCTACAGAGATTTCAAATATTGGAACACCACAAAAGCAGATAAAAATGCCCATTTACAAAAGTTCAATACAATACATCTACTGATTTTGAAAATAGCATGTGCATTATAGTAAACTCAAAAATATTAAAATGTCAGTCCACCCAAAAGTTAATGCTTCAATACTGCTGCAACTTAAAAAATGCAGGTAAAATCACAGCAAGCGAGTGCTTTAAAGACATATTATACATTCCTTATTCTTTTCTTTGAATAGAAGTTTATTCACTTGCATTGTGCCTTTTAACTTGCTATGGAATTCAAAAACTCCAGAAAGAATACATTTCCTAGCATAGCAACAGTTCTTACTCCCTCTTGCCATTCCATAGCCCTTTATCTCTTGTGGGAGTGTCTAATTACTGTCTGTACTGGCTCAGCATTTTTGCCCCTCCCTTTATAAGCTTTTACATACCTGCTAGAGGAGGAGCATAGGGGAATCCTATAGAGTGTCACTTGAGTGACACCTGAGTCTGCTGGGACTGCTGACATCAAAGTTAGCAGAACCCAGCAGCAATCTTAGACCTGTTGTCTACACAGAGGAGGCTTTTGCAGGCAAATAGCATGCATAAAATGTGTTACGCATTCAATAATACTATGGCAAGGTCACTGTTGAAATTAGTGGTGATATGGACTCTTTTAACTAAATGACATTTTATTACTGTATATATCCTGGGCAAACTGTTAGTGAGACGTCTGCACTTTAATCCCTGGATCTATACACCTGCTGTGGCTGATTTCATGCACTCTGGTGGATTTTTAATAGATTTTTTTTATTATCGTCAGTGCTGCAGGAACAGTTGGAATGTGCAAAGGTGGTCAGGAAACCTGAAAACTTTGAGGTAGACAAGAACAGAATTGAAAATTATGGCAGAAATCATTCTAGTGGAGTATCCAAGATGTATTAAAAATCAGCTCATAATGCTCCACCTATAACTAAAATATCAATTTTGAGGGGGCTATTAGTCATACAATATTTTAAGCTGTGACTTGGAAAGTATTAAAGTCAGAGGGTTAGCATGATAGTTGGGCAATTCGCATTTTCAGGTTGGCAAGGGTAACCTTCATGTTTCTATCAAGAGAGGTTTACATTTTAAGATCTTGGTATCCTTGCCAATTTGTTTGATCATGGGATATTCTAAAAATGAACATAGAGAAAACTCACATGAATTGTTACAGCATCATCCCACAAATATGTTTATTATTATAGATCATCCTTTTTCTTTAATTTCATATCAGTACAATATTTAGATAATTATTTTTACCTATATAACATTCTAAAACTTTAAACATTAGACTTTTTATTACATTCCTTGCACAGCTGTTTACAAACTGTAGCTCTTTATTATCAACTAGTTTATGGGAAAGGTTATTAGAAAAGGTTGACTACCATATACTTCTCTACCATAACAGATGGAGAATTTGATGAGTCTTATGACCTTTTCATTCAGCTCTAAAGAATTCAGGTAACTTACATACTGTTAAAAGCATATTATATACAGTATAAAATCTTGTACTTTTTATTTGTAGGTAGTTCCTCACTTCTTTGTAGTGGTAGGAGTAAAGTGTAATAGAGAGCTTTAATTCTATTATTCACTATAGTGAACCTGGGGGATACTGTAGGCTGGTGGTGTGTTTTGGCAATATAGTGTGCTGGATTTATACATCAGAAGCCTGTAAGATGTACTGCCTCTACTATACTGATAAAAGTTGCAGGGAACCATAATCAGCATTTATTTATTTATTTTGTTTTATTTTGCAGTAAAAATAGGCACACTTGTGACTCTCCAATCAAGACTTTTCATTAGTAGTGTTAATTCGCAAGTGCAGTAAACTACAAAAATAAATCAGTAATCACTCAGATTAAGCCAGATCAGTACAATATTGGTTCCAATTGGTTACAGTACTTAGAAATGAAATTATTTTATGCTGTTCCCCATGCAGGGCAAAGCAAATGGTTGCCTTTAGTGGTGTTTCAACCAACTTTTATACTTATCAACCTTTCATTCCCATTCAGCTGCTGTGACAAAAGTGAGGAAGTCTTTTGTAAGCTTCATGTTGTGACCTAGGAACTCTCATCCCACTCTCATGTGATAGCATTGGGTGTCTGACCAAACACCAGAACTTCACATGGTACTAAGTAGAGTATGTCATGTCATTTCCATAAGTAGAAGCACTTGCTAATTTCCTTTGTTCCACTGGGCCAAAGAGGCAGTGAAATAACAAGAAGGTAGGGGAGTGACTTCCGGTTTCCAGCGCCACATGAGGAGGGAGTAAGAGGCTCCGGACTAACCCGCATATCAGGCCTGCTCTACAGCGATCATGGGCGCCTAACACCCGCCATCATCCTCCACAGTGCACCCAGTAAGCACCTGGTATGGACCACTACATTCTTCACGGCGGTTCCACCACCACAGCAGTGTCCTGCACGGACCCCCTGCTAGCTCCCATACACGTGGCCAATATGGCCGATGGCTAGAACATAGGAGAAGTGGCGCTATCCCTCATACAGCCTGCGCTCCCCGCAGACACCAGTGATGAACAGTATGCTATAATAGCACAGGGCGTAGCTGCCTTGCTTTCGCCTTCGATCGATGCAGCTGTTGTAAGAGCAGTGGCAGTAGCAAATGAAATGGCTGGGGGAGTTAGAACACCGCATTTCTGACATTGAGGATGAAATACAACATCCCAAGTGAGTGAACAACAAATGCCCTTTTCTGCGCTTCACGGATCAATCTGGGGAAGCTAAATCTTTCTCACACCCGGAAGAAGCTGTGAATTACATGCAGGCATACCTACATATTCCAATGGACACCCATCCAGCCCCCAACCCCACCCCCTCACCGGGCAACAGGGATCTGCGTAGCCCGTGGAAGGATTTCCCTAAAAGAGCTTGTTACTCAAACAAGTCCAACCAGTCTAGCGCCACCTAAAAGCATGGAGCAGAAATAGCCCTATTCAATTCTACCCCAAGGCCTGACGGTCTTTTCTCTGCTATCTGCATTTCAATACTGACCGCAAGTATACAGTCCTTTAGGCCTGTCTAATCAGTTTTGCTCTAGTAATGATAATCGTTTGTCTTATACATCCTTAAATGACGTGTTTATTTTCTTGTTTCTTGTATAACAGTTATTTTCCACAGCCTTACTGGAGATCTTCCTTCCACCTATCAATCCATATGCCTTATGGGACACTGCCCCAAATCTGCAGAACTAGAACACTCCCGGGAGTAACCCCCTGTCAATATAGCCCGAGATCGGGTCACTGGATGAACCTCCAGTAAAGCTGCCCCATGAGTTGTGTTTTCCTTATGTGGAAAAAAGAGAAGCCCTACATTTCTTCCATGGTATGTTTTATTTTAGTTCTTTTTTGTGTTAGCCATTGTTGGGCCACCTACCTCTCCATACCCTACCTAATAGTACGTGTGCACTACCCTACCCCCTTTAATAGAACCTGCGTACTACCCTACCCCCTTCTGAGCCTCGGTCCTCTGGTGCTACTTACATTTTCCTTACCACACATATATTCTCTACATATAACCCCCCCAAACCTAAGGATACACCATAAAAGTAATTTCATGGAACGTAAAGGGGTTAAGGTCTCCCCATAAAAGAATGGCTATACTGCTCCACCTTAAACGTCTTAAGATGGGTGTAGTAATGCTCCAAGAAACCCACTTACCAGCTGAAGATTTTCACTGGATGTGTAAACTTTGGGTAGGCCAAGTTTATGGCTCACCCTCAGTTAGAGGTAAAGCTGGGGTCCTCCTTCTCCTCCATAGAAACTTATCACATGAGGAGAGAGATGATGAGGGATGAGTAGTAAAACTTAGACTCAAGCTAGGCATTAGAGAAGTGGTTTTAGTTAACGCATATGCCCCTAACTCTCCCCCCAAACTTTTCTTCCAAGGCCTTATGTCCAGACTAGCTCCTCACATACATCTCCCACTGCTGCTGGGAGGAGACTTTAATATGGTAATGAACAACCAGGAAGAGAGAACTCGGCATAAAACATCCCTGCAGTCCCCAATGCTCTCCCACACAACCCCCTTTTATCAATTTACTGAAGCTATCCACCTGACTGATGTTTGGAGGCTAGCCAACCCTATTGAGAGGAAGTTCACCTTTTATTCCACGCCCCACCAAAGTCTGTCCAGGATAGACTATCTTTTCTGCAACCCAGCTATGCTGCATTATTCCTCTAACCCAAATTCTGGAAATGGCTATCTCCGATCATGCCCCAATCTCCCTAACTTTGTCAGGACTTGAATCACCCAAACCTGCCAGATCCTGGCGCTTCCCTTCCCAACTAGCCACTAATAAGGATTTAATCACCACAATCAGACTCATGGAATGAGTTTCTAGAAACCAACTCAGCCCATTCCTGCGACCCTAATTTATACTGGGAAGCAGGTCCTTCAGGGCAAAATCATTGCATTCACTGCAGCTCATAAAAAGAAACTGCCAGTCAATATCAGTCTGCCAGCGCCACTCTCCATGAGGCCCAATATCATCTCAATCATCATAACTCCCCAGAACATAGAAAGCTCTGGAGGGAGGCAAAGGAAAACTTCGACTTGTGGACTGAAGCTTGTGAGCACTACTACCAAACGTGCTCCGATCTTCAACACCACAAATTTGGGAACAAAGCCGGCAAACTTCTGTCCCGCTTGTGTAAAGGTCCCTACACTCCCACACACATAGTTGCACTAAAGAAACAAGATGGATCACTAGCCCACTCACCCAAATATGTTAGTTCTATCCTAGAGAAGTTCTATGCCAATCTGTATGGGAAAGACCCCATAGATGAAAATGCTGCACAAAATTTCCTTGACCAGGTACACCTCCCCCAAATTGACACATCCCACTTGTAAAGACAAAATGCACTTATTACCAAAACAGAAGTAAAACAGGTCATAGCATCTCTGGCCCCAAATAAAGCCCCTGGCCCTAATGGGTATACCTCAGAATTTTTCAAAGTAGCTAAAGATATGATCATGCCGATGCTCACCACACTTTACCAAAAAATACTCAAAGGAGGATGCTATCTACCCTCCGGGTTCCAAGCCTACATAAGACTTTTACCCAAGAAGGGCAAAGACCCCATGGAACCAGAGTCCTATAGGCACATATCTTAAATGAATTTGGACTCAAAAATTATATCCAAAATGATGGCGAAAAGGTTGGTTATAATCATGCCAACCTTAATCCACCCCTCACAAGCCGGCTTCACCCTTTGGACGATCCGCCGCCTCCAACATCCGCAAAGTCTTAACAGTGTTGGAACATGCCAAGACCAACCCAGCCAGTGACATTGTGATTATCACACTACACACCAAAAAGGCTTTTGATAACATCAGCTTTCACTTGCTGAGGTTGGTCCTCCAGAAATTTGGGATTATCTGCCCTTTTCTACATCTGATTATGGCCATGTACTCAGCACCCTTTGCCAATGTTGTACCAGATGGATTAATCTCTAACAAAATCCCCCTCCATAAAGGAACCCTCCAGGGATGTCCCCTATCCCCTTTCCCATTTAACCTAGTCATTGAGCCCCTGTCCCGTCACATCCTATTCAAATCTCAACTACATGGTGATATGATCAGCAAGCCGGAAGTTCACTCAGCCCTCTTTGCTGATGATATCTTAATCTTTTCTTAGAAACCCCAAGCAGATATACCACATATACAAGAGATCTTCACCCGCTTTAGCGACTGCTCAGGCCTCAGAATAAACTTTGCGAAAAGTGAGGTCTTGCCTCTATTCCAAACCAGACCACCATCCTGGGCATCACACTTTGTCTTTCAAATCACATAACATATATAGGCATCAAAATAGGTAAAAACCCAGCATCCATATACCAGTTAAACTATCTACCTCTAATATCCGAAAATTGGGCCAGTCTCACTCTATCACTGCTAGGCAGGTGCCACTTATTCAACATGGTGAGCTTCCCAAAGCTCCTCTATCCCTTGCAAACCATCCCCCTCCTGTTGAGACATAAAGATGTTCAGACCTTACACAATCCCCTACTATCCTTCCTCTGGCGCAGCCGGAGACCACAAATTGCTCTTACAAAGCTATTCCTGCCTAAACAGGAGGGAGGAGCAAACCTACCAAATATTTGGGACTATAATCTAGCATGCCTATCAAGAGTGGGTATGGACTGGCTGGCAGGCACCTCCAATTTCTCCAACTTTGACTTGGGGTCCCAAATGGCAGACCCGGGTGGACTAGCCGCGATTCTACGCTGCAAATTAAGCCTCCTACCAGAAGGTTTAAAACAAAACCTACTAATAAGAGACACCAATATTGCCTGGAGGGAGACTAGAAACAAATTGGGTCTCCCACCATGCATCTCTTGTCATCTATCCATTATGGGCCACCCCTTATTTACACCAATCAATCCGCAGCTCTGTCCACTTGGGCCTCTCATGGTCTAACTAATTTCGCACAAATTTTTGACCATACCACAGGCAGGGCGCTACCTTTTTCAGTTCTGCAAGCTCAATTTCATCTACCGAACTACCACTTCATCTATGCCCAACAAGCAATTCGTTTTGCATCCACATTGCACCCCTGACAGAGTTAAGAGGTTCAAGACTTCCTTTCTGGATACCCCCTAGACAAAGAATCAGTTCAAATTCTCAGAGATATACAAATTATCTCCTTAAACTTCACCAAACCACACAGACTGGGACCCATCTCTGTGTGGACCAAAGACTTTGCCTTTACAAAGGGGGTGGACATTGCACTTGCGGGTTACAACACCACGTGATCCTTTGTCACCACTGAATTTTGGAGAGAGCAGCAATTAAAAATCCTCCATTGAGCTTATATGCCTTTCTCAACTTCTCCTTCCTCAACAAACCCCTTTCAATGCCCATGGCGTGACCAACACAAACCATCTCTGAAACACAGACTGTGGGGATGCCCGCACATAACTGCCTTTTGGGAGCAAATAGAAAAGTTAGCCAGCATGGTCAAAGGCTATAAGCCAACCAAGGACCCACTTCCCCTTATCTTCGGATACCTAGACGGTCCTTCTTCAGATCCACACAAGACCAACAAACTCATATTTAAAGCCAACAAGGCCTGGCTCACATCCTTCTTTATGGTGGCCAAGAGAGCCATATTAAAACAGTGGACATCAGCTTACTCCCCTACTATCTACATGGTCAAGATAGAGCTCAACAACCTTCTGCATAAAGAAAGCTTGGACCTTATACTGTACATAAGTAACCACTCCCACTTTCATAGGAAATGGGACACCTTCATTGCCCAACCTGCTAACCTTATGGCTCTACATCATCAAGATTTTGGCCCCCCTGACAACGGGTGAGACCATCTTTCTCCTTTCCCCCATACTCTCCTCCTTTTCGGAAAAACCAGATCAAGCACCAGGAGATACTTATCCCCCATACCACCATCAACTCAGGACCCGCTCCACTACCAGGGATGCATGGATGTAACACACTTCTTCAATGGGCCCTGAAGTATTCTACCACTATTGACTACCTAGGCCTCCCCCCGCCCTCTCAAAGAGCGTGCTCAAGCCATCAAAACAAGTTCAATAGACTGCATGGTAGAGGGCCTTATGATTTTAGTCATTGTTTAAGAATAACTATGTTCATGCATCTTGTATTTACCTTTTATATTGGGGTAAGGCCCCCACCTTGGCTCCCCCCTACCTAACCCCCCTTCCCTCCCTCCACCCCCCTCTCCCACCCCCCCCCCCCCCACTCCAGTTTGTAACCTATATGCAGCTTGTAACTGTACCTTTTTACTATTTTGTGAACTGCTAAACTCAATAAAATATGTTTGAAAAAAAAAAAGAAGGCAGGGGAGTAAAAGCAGCTAGGTATTAAATTGAACCAGTTGCTTGGCTCTTTTTTTACTAAATAAAGCTTTAAGACTTGGTGCACTATTCACATGGAAGTCAAACAAAAATAACACATTTAAAATTATATATAAATATTTATGTACAAACAACAAAATACATGTATTTATATAAGAATGTGAAACTAGCTTGGAAATCTATTGGGTCCGCACCCACTTTTGTAACTGTCAATAAAGCCACCTATCATAGTTATGGGTCATTTTTTAGGCATGAATGACATTAGGAGGAGGACCTAAATTCCTACCCACAGGAACTGGTTACATTTTGTAAAAAGGAAATAACTTTCAGATATATAACCATTTATGTAGGTACCTCAAGGTGCCTGCTGTACATGTATAGTAGTGGCACTTTGGAATGTTTAAAGTGGACACAAGTTCACATTTATTCTTTTAAATAGATGATAGCTGCATGAAGTTATATTGGTAGTATTGGCCTGACTAGTGACTGGAGGGGGCTGATCATTGCTAAATGTTGACTGGCTTGTATGACTAAATCAAAAGGGTATCTCCCCTATATAATAAAAAGGACTTCATGATGCTTCTTCACAGAAAGATCATTCAATCACCTCAATGCTTAATAAGGTCAGTTAATAGGAAAGGGGAAATATTCCACTATGTTACAAATAGTGGAGAAAAAATTAATTGAAAAGAATCCCTCGAGGCATCGTTTGGAACCTAACACAATTAGATAAAGGCTCAGTGGCCTCATTACATTGTGGGCCCTAAAAACAATTACTGTGTAAACTTCAGATTATGTTTATCTTTTGCTTAACAAAAGTATTTTTTTTTTTTAGCTAATTTGTTTTAGAGAATTTTCATTCTTTTGTGGTAGCACCCCTAAAAAAGGCCTATTGCCTAATTATAAATAGGGTCTTAGGAACTTTTACTTTAGAATATACAGTATCTATCCTGTGCTTAATAATATTATTTATTTTCTTAACTTTGTATACATTAAAGCGGATGTAAACCTGAAAAATCAAAAGTAAAATAAGCAGTTTACCTATTACAGTAAAGCAACAGAAACAATCTGTCCCCACCTTTGCCAAGAAAGGATCATCCAGCACTCTAAAATCTCTACGCTTTCTAGCAATGTTAAAAAGCGACACAATACAAAAAAATTGTGTCACCACACCCCCGCTCCTGTGACTGACAGATTATGTAATTCTCTTATGCACGAGCATGAGAGAAGGGGGGAGTGTATACAGCATTTTCTCACATATCACACCCTCTACCTCCTCAGGCTCACCCAGGGTTGAAAGCTCCTTGACTGAGTATTATTGAACCAGCCCCTGGTACTCAGGAGGGGGCATGTCTAGCCACCGGGGGTTCTCACCGTTCTATTGTCAGCCTGGAGATTGCCAGGAGGAGTATAGAAATGGGAGGAGAGTTCAGTGAGGCTTTCAATCAGACATACCCACTGATTTCTGATTTTCTGAGGGTTGAGACAGGTGCAGGGGATCAAAAAATTTAGGTATTGGATCCATTACACTACATCTTAGACCTTCCTTTCCCAGGCCTCAAAAAGACAACCAAACGGTTACTGTCCTATATATTGTTAGTTTGACGAAGAGTTATCTCAATGTTTTGGCTATCAAGAGATCCACATACTCAGTCTATGCTCCTATACACTATTACCCCCTTCTCGAGTAATATTAGATCACGCCACGACTGGAGGATTTCAGCCTTGCCTGACTATGTTACTAACTTACTAAACCCATTCTCTTAGATCTTAGAATAGTTCTGTGTCTCATACATATGCGTTACGAAAACTGTTTGGCCTGCTATTGTTAGTTACACCTTGTTTGACTCTGTTTATCCTCATTTTACTTCTATTTTGAATGTATTTATCCATTTGTATGGTATTTCATTATGCATAACGAAAGAAAAAAAAAAAAAAAGAAAAATTGTATGGAAATTTTCCTATATGCTGAATAATCTTTAATAAAAACGTAATTATCATAAAAAAATAGGTATAAGCCCTGCAATTTGCTTTTTTAACTGTGGTAACATTAATATGGTGCTTGTCTTTTATGTTGCTTACACTTGAGGTTTACAACCACTTTAACAGAAATTCCCACCATGAGTGATGTCAGAGGGAACATTGAGGAACAGTAACATATAGGCAGGTACCCAGGAGTTACAATTGAATAAACACAAATGCCTTCATAGCACTGTTTCACACTCAGACCTAAAATGTAAGCAGTTACAACAAAACTTTACAAAAAATGTCAATCGAACATCTTTTGATGTTGCATATTATTTTAATTTTAATTACATTAATGTGCCCTATAATAGGTTCACCACTCATATATATTGCTTTTAGAATTCTACTGTATAGTCATACATCAACAGTATTATATCTTCTCCACAAATAAAGATAAGAAAACATCAGCATTGGTAAATTGTACCATTCTCTTTTCTAACAGTAGCGCAGTATCATTAAAGTTCAGAGCTGAGCCTGAAACACTCACAACTCACAACCTTGATATCTACATCAATAATGTATCATGTAGTAATACAAAGAAGAGGATGAGAAAGCCAGAGAATGGGAAACAGTAAGGTGATTTAAGACAGTAGGGTTTATGTGCTACCAAAGTGATTTATTAGGTTTGGAGTGAGGAGGTTGTAATTACTGGCTAATGCCTCTTGAGAATGGTTGTGTGATGTCCAAGAGCATATGCTGTTTCTGTCAACATCTGAAGACTGAGTACTCTAGGTATATAACATAACTGTACTCTAAATACTGTAGGTAAAAAAGTCAAGAAATAAGTCAATGAAAAAGAATAAAAAAAAGTCAACAAAATAAGTCAATGTAGAGAGAAGAGATAATCTGAAAACCTAAACCAAGCAATAACTTGCTAACCATAGAATAGATTTCCCATAATTTTCTGTCCCAGTATAAGGAATTATAGGGTCAGGAAGTGACGGGAAATCTCTCCAGTAGGAAGAAAGACCAGAAAACTCTATTTGAGTATTCTCTGCAACATTTCCAGAATTCACCCTTTCCTGACTAACGACACTACAAAACAACATATTTACTTTTTGATTATTTCCTGCCGTGACTACTGCAATTCCCTCTTCGCCAGCCTACTTTTACACAGGCTATCCCCCTTCTGCTGCTAGACTAACACACCTTACCAACCAATCTGTGACTGCTGCCCCTCTCTGCCAATCTCCTCACTGGCTTCCCCTGCCCCATTGTACGCAATTCAAAATACTAACCACAACATACAAAGCCATCCACAACATCGCCCCCAGCTACATCACCAACCTCATCTGCACATATCGCCGAAATCATCCTCTTTGCCCCTCCCAAGACCTCCTGCTCTCTAGCTCCCTTGTTACCTCCTCCCATGCTCATCTCCAAGACTATTCCAGAGACTCTCCGATACTCAAGAACTCCCTGCCCCAGTATGTCTGGTCAACTCCTATACTTTCCACATTTAGGCAATCCTTGAAAACTCTCTTATTCAGGGAAACCTACCCCACCTCTTCCTAAGAACTGTATTCAAATCATACACACACAAGCCCATCTGACAGATTCCAGATCTGCAAATAGTTAGTCTGGGCCAGCTACTGTGTGTTTGTTGATCAGACATCTTCAGTTCTCTTTTGCTATCATAATCATGCCATTTTGCTTATGTGATGATGTCAACAAATTGTCAAGCAATTACATTTTGTATTCACAGACTAAACTAGTATGAAAATACACAGCTGCACTTAAGTCTATGCTTCGGTTCTTAATTATAACTACTGTACTATTCTACTATTTTGTATTAGCACTAGACTCATGTTGCTTTTTGCAGTAATAACATTAACAGCAATCATGGTTCCAGCATCATCTCATGTGCTTTTTTCTACTACCCTTTGTAAACAGGTTTCCTGTTGATGGTATCATGGAGCTAGTGCAGTAACATATGTTTTTTTTCCCCTACAATGTAGGAATGTGGCAGGTATTACCGAGTCAGTCTTGCTAAAAATATCTCTTTCAGGCCTCTAATGTTCTGCTGGATAGCTAGCCAACCGTCCTGATCATAGGACTGCTCCTCTGCTGACTCTGTCATCTAGTTTAGCAAAGAAGGGAAATGAAAAAAGTGTTTTGCTGACAAAGTCTTTGATTTCTAGGATCCTTTTACTTCCAATAAAAACCACCAAGTGTGACTGTGACGAGACGCAAACTGTCAAATATAGCATGCGATAATATGATGCTGCCTTAAGGGAAAGGATATAGCCACTCTAGGAACCGTGGTGATTGCTAATAACTTTTTTTTTTTTTACAGAGCTAGCTGGTTTAAATTGTTGTTCACAGCCACTAATAACACCTAATACCTCCACAATTGGTAAAAAAGTACACAGAAATACCTACAAGAGAAAAATAAAGAGATATAAAGAAAGAGAAAGAGGAGGAAGAGGGAGTGAGGAAAGGAAGAGAGGGGTTAAGGTAAGAGAAAGAATAGAAGAGAACAGAGGAAGAAAGAGAGAAAACAGCAAAATATGTTCTTACTGTTTCAGGCTAGCTCATATAAATATATAATGTGACAAAATTATATGACATTTTACATGCTATATAATGTCAAGATATTTACAGAGAAAAAAAATAATTTTTCAAGCAATCCAAAAGCTAAAAAAATAAAAAAAACATGCAAGTTGTGTGGCAAAAGTCTTTAAAACAAAACTAATAATGTGAATGGTGAATGGAGTATTTATCTTAGTATTTCAACCCAGATATACTATAATTATTAGTTTAGGATACTACCTCTCGAAAAATAACATGAAAAAGTTAAGATTTTAAAGCGACCCCTCCTGCTCCTAATGTTATTCCATGTAACTGTACATTTGCATAGAACCTGTAAGCATTTTATTGATCTCTTGTCATAGCTCTTTAACAATCCTTAAATCACAGCTATGAAAAATAATTTCAATTTCAACTATACCTTTAGAAATGTAATGCCAACGAAGTCTGCCCAGATACAATGACATCCTCTCTCCTTTTTTGATTGGCTGAAATTATTTTTTCTATCTGCTGTGCCATCACTAAAATGCGGGAATATGGCAAAAAAGGAGTGGTAAAGCTTATCCAGCATGTATCTTTCTTTAAAATAACTTTAGGGACATGTTGACACTGGATGTATATGGTATTATACAGTACTTTTTTCAGTGCAGGGTTATACGGCACAATCCACCACAGTGCACCGACATGCAGTCAAATTAATTGAATAAAGTGTTTCTTTATAAGTTCTAACAAAGAAAAATATTCACTGTTTAATGCACATTGACACCATTGCCTTCATAATGCACACCTCTGGCTGTGCAGTAGTGCATGCTACTGCTGATGTGAACAAGCCTAATTCCAATTCGCCAGTGGGCCAATTTGAATGTCAGGGAGGAAATTTGGAGGAGGAGGAGGAGGAGCTTCAACATTACCAAGTCTTTACTATTTAAAACAGCCTTAGCATTCAGCTAAATAGGGGGACTTGCAGGAAAATGCAAGCACCTGTAAGAGTCTGTATGTATACGGAACAGATTTTTTTTTTTTTAAAGGGAAGGAGTCACTTTAACTTTATGAATGTTCTCAAATCGCCATACTTGGGGTGCTCTGATTTGCAAATCACAAAATTCTTGTAAAACGTTTGAGGCTGGGTTTGTCTCTTCCTAGTTCCTAGTTTTATAGTTAGCACCAATTTCCAAATGACAAGAGTGGGCATGATTTTTGCTGTGAAACTTGAGATGTGTAAATCATTAGGCTCTGCAAATATTAGGGGTCCTGCATTGCGGATGTCTGCATTGCATTCCTACTGGTAATTTTGATATGTGATTGTGATGAAAGTTTGGGTTTAAACTAGTCAAGGTGTTTGAAGTTTTGACATATATTTTCTTCACCACATTATGTAGGATTTTTTTTTTTTTTCAATTTATGAATTGTAAACTGCATTGATGATGTATGATCCATATGCTACTGATACATCTGATACGTGATCAAAACACATTCCTTTGCTAAACAGCAATGTAAGGCTTTTGAAACATCATAGAATTACATTTATACACTGGGCAATAAAGAAAAGCGATTCATATTTTCCTTTGAAATCACAAGTACAAAAGGATCTTTCTATGTCTGAGACAGTATTATTTGATGTGCAGGGAACAGCTGAACATTTGCTTCTATGCCGTGATGACAGATAAAGAGGTAGCGATGTTATACCACAAAAAAATGAAAATATTTAAATATATTTATTTGCAGCACTGACTTTTATCTCATTAAACATCTTCTTTATTTAGGACACCGATACCAAAACAGAAGTATTAAAATCAAATGTAGAAGCCACAACACTCATAAATGTGTGCTGCAACTTATTTACATTCCTTTAGGCCAAAAGACTGTATCTAATCTTACGTTTTTAAAGTGTGGGTGAGGCAAACAGATACATTTACATATAAGTGTGAACTGTGTTACATGTCAAAAAAATAAATAATTGTGTTCAGCTAGGTTTCTAAACCAATCATCACTGTCAAATAACACTGAACAGTTGGCCCAGTTGGCCCAGTACCACCCCAGCCTGTGAGCGAATAGAGAGAAGCAGCAACACATTGGGGTTATTTTACTTAAGACAAATAAGCTGTTTGCTTTGGAAGGGAAGTTGCACTTTGCAATGGAATTTGCCCCAGGGCTTAGTGAATGTGGTGATGTTTCACTTCTCAAAGAACACCTAATCATGTACAAGGAATTTAAAAAACATGCATTTTTGCTTGCACTATAGATGATGGAAGTCAACATACTTTCAGTTCATTCACTAAGCTCTGTGGCAAATTCTCTTGCAGAGTGCAACTTACCTTGCAAAATTGACAACCTATTTTCCATTGGTAAATCAACCCCATTACTTCTGATTTACTAAAGAAGTGAAAAATGCTCAATTTTCAAAGTGCGTTTTCACTAATCTTAGTGGATGAGCTGAAACATAATGTATATTCACTTTGCAAAGGATACACAATGATGTGCAAAAACAATGAAAAAAACTGTATTTTTTTAATCACAGAAGGTGAACTTAAAAAGGGATAATACTGTTTAAATTATTTACACAGAAAGTGGAGAACACTGGAATTTTGGCAAGATTAAGTTACTATTCTGTACTTGAAGAAAATGTGCTTAGTTATAAAAAAAAAAGAAAACTAGTGCAGCCACCAAATCAAATAATTAGTTTAGATAACCTTTAACTGACGTGATGACTTAAAGATGGTGTGAATTACCCTCCTAGTTAGGTTTTAAGGATGCTAGGTGGAGCAGTGGTTGATCTCTTTTGGCTGTTCTAGGTTTCACAGGCTGCAGGTTCAATTGCTCTCCCCTGCCTTCCAGAAAGTTCTGGAACATAGGAGTGCAGCATAGCAAATGGGCAGCGTGAATATTTATGATTCTGCAGTGAATCCCAGAGGAGGTGTCCCCAGAAGGTGGCTGAGAAGCACATAGAACAGCAGTGTCTTCCTGTTCCAGGGATTCCTCCTATTTAGGTAGGGGGTGGTTAGCCCCTGCCTCCAGTCATCCTGTAGCCTAAAGTAGCTGTTCTTCAAGGCCCTGACTCTGTCAGAGCCGGGTGGCATACATCTCATAGGGGACCAGACACCCTGAAAGTTCACCTAAGGATCTGACCCACATAACCTCACTGATATGCATCTGGAAGGAGCAGAATGGGCACAGCTATTCCCCTGGCCTTGTCAGTACTGCTTTGTTGCAAGATCATTGTAACTGTATACTATTGGGATTGCTGGACCTAGTAGTTCCTCTCCTGAGAGGTACATCGTTCAGTTTCCTCTGAGGTCTTGTAGGAGGACTGAGGAATAGGGAAATTAATCATTTACAGAAGAAAGGTTACATTTTTTTTTCTTCTGCAGCTCAGAATTGACAAGGACACTGCGTTTCTGGCAAGATCAACAGGTATTTTCTGTACTGTACTTGCTAAAAATGTCCCCGGTCTGATGAAAGAAAACAAATGCATCCACTACATCTAGAAATTAGTAAGTTACTTTTTTTTTTAATTTTGTTCTTGGGTTTGGTTATCCTTTAAATCTCATAATATGATGAATCAATGCAAACATCAATAATGTTTTGCATCTCTCATAGATTATTATTGAATTATATTAATTTTTATTATGGAAAATGCAACAGTCAAAGCTGTAACAAACACACTTGGACAGGAACACCTAAAACTCCCAGGTAGAAGTTAATACATTTGAGAATTATCACACAGACCTTACTTCTGGAGTATCCAAAACATGCAACACACCTGCTTCTTTGATTCATGTACGTGCAACAAGAGTGTTACCAGAGGCTTTAAATATATGAAAAGATCCAATGTAGTAGCGCCACCATATATTGATTTAGTAAATTATCTTACAAACATGCAAAAAAAAATGTGCATATTTGTACAATGATTTAAAAAACATAATACTGCAGCACTGAATCATTTAATGTATGGATGGATTGCAGGCATGTGAAGCTGGTGCCCTCACCTTTATATAACAAAATCTAAAGTGTTGTCAGGGCTAACATATCATACACTGGTATTGTCATGCAAATGCTTTATTTGTTTACAGGTTATAGTAGTTTGCTGTACTTTACTTTCCCTCAGTGCAACTATAATTATGAAAAAAAAAAATTAATACTTTAAGTGCTCCAAACCAGCAATATCCTTTTTAATGGGCATAATTGAATTAGTTTTTTTTCCTATCACAGGACTTGCAATAAACAAACTACTAACACAGAACTAAGACACAGAAATTTCACACACATGCATTTTTAAGCAGCTGAAAATTATTTTCGTTCACATTTCATACAGGAGTGCATTAGGGAGATTCATCAAAATGTAACAAGGGTTGAAGCTTCATTAACATTCTGATTACTACCTTATTAATAATTTAAGATATAATACTGGCACTGCAAGGAACATAATACATACTTTTAAATAGTAAAGAGACAATAGTAATGTTCACTAATGGGATCACGAAAGAAATTGTGTTTGTAAAACCAATACACTTTTAAAATGATTGCTCTAATTTGTTAAAGTTTGAAGGCACAATGTGACCTCATTTTACTTCCCTTTCAAGAAGACTTTAAAAAGAAAGCTTAAACCTATAAGAGCAAAAAATGGCTCAAACAAATTGGAAGTTAACAAATAGGACAAGCATGAGGTCTTCACAAAAATTAAATACATGAATAAATAAATAAAATCAATATATATATATATATATATATATATATATATATATATATATATTATGACAGGGCAATCCTGTGACAATGTTTAAAATCATGGTTTACACCAGATTTTGTAAGAAGTAAACACACCAATGGCACGGGTGTGTTCTGGCTTCATATGAGAGCTGAGGTGCAGCATCTGTGCATGAACACAGGGATGTGTTTGATAGTCAAGTGGACCAAAAGGTACTAATGGTCAGGAGGACCCAGAGGTAGTGATCAGAGCAGGAAAACTGCGAAGAGAGCCAGGAGGCTAAATGTTATGTTTTGTTCATATTGATGGTGAGAACCCTCTGCATGGCAAGACATACCTTTATGAACTTTTAATTTTCTTTTAAATAAAAGTGGGCAGGAAAGTCCTGAAAACTATTTCTGTCATGGAGTAAACTCACGGTTTTGGCACTACCTCTGAGCTACAAAACCCCAACATTTCACAATTGGTGAAGGAATTGATGCGTACAAAGTTGACAGAGTTCTAGATCCTCGCACACCAGAAACAGTGAGTAGCCAGAGAATGTGGGGTTGATTTACTAAAACTGGAGAGTGCAAAATTTGCTGCAGCTCTGCATAGTAGCCAATCAGCTTCTAACTTCAGCTTGTTCAATCAAGCTTTGACAACAAAAAACATGGAAGCTGATTGATTTCTTTGCAGAGCTGCACCAGATTTTGCACTCTCTAGTTTTAGTAAATCAACCTCTGTGTTTTCTAATGTGTGCAGCAGCTGATGTGATTGCAATCTGCATGGAGATGTGTATTGTCTTGCAAGCCTTAAAGACATAATATGGAAACATTAGTACAACATAACTGTGTTAAAAAGTTGTGGTATGCCTAACTGCAGAGATGGAGCGATCAACATGCAAAAAGGAAGCAATGCTTGCTGAGATTTGAGAAAGACTGTTATGAATGGAGGGGATTTGGCCTGAGCCAGTGCTACACAAGCCAGAGAGTCTGCCAGTGTGCGAGTCTGCTGTGGAGTGATGCAAGAGACATGTGGCCGCAAGGAGCAAGTGGAAAAGGTAAGGAAGCTATCGCTCAGTGCAAGGAGTTAGCAGATGGGAGAGGTTGACCATGGCAACCAAAGAGAACTCTGTGTAGCTGACTTCATACAGCCTATGTTGCCTTCTGATCATGTTATGGACTTTTCGGATGAGTTTGTGATGATTGCTTCCTACAGAATGTGGCCCAGAGGCCGCTAGGCTGGATTGGTGCAGCCGTTTTTGACAGAGAAGTACCATAGGGTGATGGGTCATGACAGAGATGACTATGACAGGTACCAAGAAGCAGCCCAGTATAGAAAGCGCTAGGAAAGTTCTGCTGGAAGAATGTTGTCTCCCATGGTAACAAGAGAAAGTCTGAGTGCATAAAGGAGTTGCTACAGCGGAGAGGTGGCACCAATTCAGATTGAAGATGTTTGTGTAAATGTGTCTGTTGTCACCCCTGGCAGCCATGGAGAAAAGTTTGTTCAGCCTGCAGGTGGCAGAGAGCACAAGAAACTGGTGGTTCCATCTTATGGCTGTGTATGTGAAGTGCTCAGCCCAGGAAAGAGGGCAGCGTATCCAGTATCCTGCAAGGGGTATGACCACGTGTTTGGATCTGCAGTGCACAGTGGTAAAAATGTGGAATTACAACCAGCCATGTCAGGGGTGACCACTGAGAGATGTGTGCAGTTGCCCCTAGCAACCATGATAGATGCGATAGATGTGTCCCAGAAGACCTCACAGGAGCTCATGGTATCTGAGTTTTAGGTTACCCAGGACAACTATGTAATTGCCCTGATGGGGGAGTGTGTTTCACATGAGGTGAAAAGTGATGTACTAAGTATCCTACAGTCTCAAACTGCTAATGTGCTAAGGCAGCTTATACAAGTCAGGAATGATCATGATGTTGAGAAGTGTATTACTGACAATGTTGGTGATGAGGGTTTAATTCCTCCCATGGCAACCACAGGCAGTGCAGCAGCGTTGTCCCTGGAAATCTCATGAGGGCTCCCTGTGTTGAAGCCAGCAGTTGCCCAGGACAGCTCTGATACTGCTTGGGTGGAACAAAATGGGAAATTAGCTCAAATGGTAGAACATGTGTTATCAGAGTCTGATGTGGTTATAGGTGACTGGACCCAGACATGATATACTGGGATAGTCTGACCCTAAAGTTTTTGACGTGGTTAAAGGAAACTTCCATGTGTACTGTAACCATCGGTAACTGCTTTCACTTCTCCCTGCAACTTAAAAGCCATCCTGACTGTCTGCACACATATCTGCCTGCTGTAACCATCGGTAACTGCTTTCATTTCTCCCTGCAACTTAAAAGCCATACTGACTGTCTGCACACATATCTGCCTGCTGTAACCATCGGTAACTGCTTTCACTTCTCCCTGCAACTTAAAAGCCATCCTGACTGTCTGCACACATATCTGCCTGCTGTAACCATCGGTAACCACTGACTGAACTCTTAGAAAACTGGGCTACATTGCATGATTGATATCAACCGCTGCCTTGCTGAAGACTTTCAAACTGTTGTTTATACTTGTCTATTGAGGTTACACTTACTTTTATTGTGGTGTTCTGGCCAAGATCAAACTACGCTTATCTTTCAGAGTCTGGCTCTTGCTTAGCAATTTGTTTTAGGACTGAAAACCCCCCACTTTCTCCATGTGCCTTTTGATTAGCTCTTAATTGAATAATTGTTAACCTCCCCCCACCCCATCCCAGTATAAATTCAGTTTAAGTTTTGGCACGGCTGGCGAGGGACAGGCTGGCCACTGCTTGTTTAAAGTGCAAACATTAGCTATCTATTACCAAGTCTGTAAATTTCCACTTTTCTTTTCTACTTCACTTTTTTCCCCTCTCTCTACCCTCCAACATGCTCATACTTTTCTTCTTTGCTGTAACACCCTCTCTCCTCAAACTCTCACTTCTTAACTCCCCTTCGCCGCCACACAGCCTATACATAACCCTCTCACTCTTGCCCTCTCAATACTACTGCATCTATCACCTCCGACTCATTCTGAGCCAACACAATACCACCACCTCCACTTCACTGCAGCGCCAGCCCTCGCTTAGGTCACACTCCCACCTTACTGCCCTCACCCTCCTACTACTCCTTATGTCTGGGGGATATTGCCCTCAACCCTGGCCCTCCTCTAGCCAACTCCTACCCCCAGAAGTGGCAGTCTAGCTTCTATGACAATAGCCATAACTCCCACTGTCTTATCTCAATTCCCCTGATTCCAAGAGTCAGCCCCCCCCCCTTATGTGTGCCCTCTGGAATGTCCGCTCTGTCTCCAACAAACTTGCCTCCATCAATGACCTTTTCCTTTCCAACTTCCTCAATTTCCTTGCTATTACCGAAACCTGGCTCCAGGAATCCGACATAACAGTATCTTCGATCTGACGGTGAAGACCCCCATCCTCAACCGATCTCCTCCCGGTCCCAACTCCCGTTATAGGGGGTCTGTATTCCTCATCATCCTCCCACTCCCGTCATTCCACCCTCACACTGGATTCGCTCCCG
>BLSH010394085.1:28604-41174 GCA_018402905.1 Glandirana rugosa
TGACTTCCACGCGACTCTATCCATTCTCCTCTTGGTCCTTTCTCGTCTCAGTACCTCCGGTTCTCTCACCTCAAATAACTCCTCCTCACCCACCAGTTGACACAGTTTCCGTCGTCTCTCCAGATTCTCATACTCATACCTCATGACCGGTAACCAAAATCGTCATACATCCAGCAACCGCTCAAACTCATCCCGTCAAAGTCAACTCACAACACCCGCCTTCGGTCTAACATCCCCTATTTCTTCCGACAACAGTCACTCCATCGTTGATTTTGCCAACATCTACTCCGCAAGTTCTTCGAACCTCCGTTTACACCCATACTTAAAAAACCCTCTCTGGACCCCACCTGTTTGAATAACTTAAGACCCATTTCCCTGCTCCCATTTGCCTCCAAGCTTCTTGAACGCCTCATCTACAACCGTTTTAGTTGCTACCTCACTGACAACAGCCTTCTTTATCCCCTACAATCTGGCTTCCGCCCACAACACTCAACTGAAACTGCCCTACTCAAACTCGCCAACGACCTACATACTGCTAAAACCAATGGCCAGTACTCCATACTCATACTCTTAGACCTCTCTGCTGCCTTTGACACAGTTGACCACCCACTCCTCCTCAATAAACTCCACTCTCTTGGCCTCCATGACTCTGCTCTTTCCTGGTTCTCCTCTTACCTATCTCAGCGCACCTTCAGTGTCACATACAACAACATCTCCTCCGCTCCTCTGTCTCTTTCTGTTGGGGTACCCCAAGGCTCTGTCCTTGGGCCCCTCCTATTCTCCCTCTATACCTCTTCCCTGGGCCAGTTGATAACTTCCCATGGCTTCAACTACCACTTCTATGCTGATGACACCCAGATCTATCTCTCGACTCCTTAACTCTGCACCTCAATATCCTCACGCATCACAAACTTACTGAATGACATATCGGTATGGATGTCACGCCACTTCCTCAAACTCAATCTTTCTAAAACTGAGCTTGTAATATTTCCTCCTCCTCGGTCCCCTCCTCATGACTTTACCATTAAGATCAATGGCACAACCATTGGTTCTTCCACACATACCAGGGTGCTGGGCATAATCCTAGACTCCGACCTTTCTTTCAGCCCCCATATCCAATCACTGGCTAAATCTTGCCGCCTCAACCTCCGCAACATCTCAAAAATTCGCCCCTTCCTGACTAATGACACCACAAAACAACTTATTCACTCCTTGGTTATTTCCCGCCTTGATTACTGCAACTCCCTCCTCACCGGCCTACCGTTACACAGGCCATCCCCCCTTCAGTCTATCATGAATGCTGCTGCCAGACTTGTACACCTTACTAACCAATCCACGACTGCTGCCCCTCTCTGCCAATCCCTTCACTGGCTTCCCCTACCCCACCGTATAAAATTCAAAATACTAAACACAACATACAAGGCCATCCACCACACTGCCCCAGCTCTCATCCGCAGATATCAACCCAATCATCCTCTATGTTCCTCCCAAGACCTCCTTCTCTCTAGCTCCCTTGTTACCTTCTCCCATGCTCGCCTACAGGACTACTCCAGAGCCTCTCACATCCTCTGGAACTCCCTGCCCCAGAATGTCCAGTCAGCCCCCACCCTGTCTGCCTTTAGGCGATCCTTGAAAACTCACTTATTCAGGGAAGCCTACCCCACCTCCACCTAAGACCCGTGCTTGAGCCAGCTCTATCAGATCATCCCCTGCAGCCATTACCTTTTGTACCACCTACCCCTCCCTTTAGATTGTAAGCTCTACGAGCAGGGCCCTCCTATTCCTTCTGTATTGAACTGTATTGTAATTGTACTGTGTCCCTTCTTTATTGTAAAGCGCTGCACAAACTGTTGGTGCTATATAAATCCTGTATAATAATAATAATAATAATAATGTGTGACAATGGAATGGACATTACAGCTGCTGTGCCAATTGGAGGGTCTGCAGAGCCCCCAGTTGCTGAGGGCAAGTTGGTTGCTGCAAAAGTTAACCCTCTCCAGTCAGAAGGACTGGATAAGGATGCATACATGGCAGAGGTATTATCCACAGCCCAACAGAATAATGTTGAGTGTCAGAATGACAGTGTACTTAATAAAGACTTAGAAAGGCTCAGTGTTGCTAAAAATGAGAGGATGAGTCTGGCAGCATACCAGGGAAGCTGCAAGTTGTGTTGGTTACCTCCAGAAAGGTGGAGGTCTCTTTAAATGTCTCTGCCTCTTGATCCTTAAATAATGAGCCCCTGCACATAGCTAGTAAGGAAAGAGCCACTAAAGTTCTGCTTTTAGATGTGAGATGTATAGAAATAACTGGGGTATTATTGTAAGTGTTGGAATTGGTGAAAAACATTTGACTGTACACCTACGTGAATCCACCACAGACAGGCGGCCTGGTACTGCATAGTACCAATCAGTGGAGACAGGAGGTACAAGCGATTTTAAGCAATGTTGGTCAAAATTGGTATTGTTTACTGCAGTAATGGTTGCTTTTATGTGTGAGAGTGCTTCCAGCGGTCGTTGAGTGTGGAAGGCGCTCAGGGGAACTGCTAAAGAAATCAGAAAAGAAATGTTGGAAGTCTCTCTGTCTGATGGTGTGATGGGGTACATTCCTGCTTGTGCTCTCAACCAAACTGGCAAACCATCAAAAGGCTGGGGTCATTACTGATCATATGTGCAGCATCATGGCAGTTGAAGATCAAATTGAGGCTAAGATGGCAGCTTCCTTGTCTAAAAAAAAATAGGAGGGTTTAGTTCTGCTTTAAATAACATCATCAGCCATGGGACATTATCTATCCAGAAGGATAATAAGCACTGCAGAGGCATCTAGTGGTGGTATAACCAACCTGCAGGAAATATGCAATCTATTGCACCCTGGGCAAAGTAAGCTATTATATATGGTCCAATACAATCAAAACAGCCATACATTATACAACCCACAACCGAAAAAAAAAATATATGCATTCCAAGTCAAGGCTTCCGTTATGTTTTTGGCTGTAAGAAGAACATAAGTTCTTTGAGAATGATGACCCTTCATTAGCAAGCAATACTGAGAGAGGTGTTATGACATTGCTATTAATGATCAAACTCTGAAAAAAAGCTGTGTGAAATTCCTCTGGCTTTTGAAAAAGAAGTCAGATGTGGAATCCTTATATCCTTTCATATGACCAAGGAACCATTAATGTAACTCTGTGGCTAACTATATAAAGCATTGCAGTACAGTGTCATCTATGTTGGTAAGTGGTGCACATTTCCTATTTGTTTTACTTTAATATATGACTCCTTTAAGTGGCAGATACTGCCTGCAATGTTTTGCCGTAACGCCTAGAGATTCTCTAACTTGTTTCTCTTTGTTTACTTTTCTGGAGTATCTTGTGGCAGTAGGCAAGGAACTGTACTTTATTTTAGCAGTTAAAAATTAGTGCTTGCCCAATAGGAAAGTACCTGCCTGTGTGAAGAATATGGTCATGTACTGACAGATTTGTCATGTTTGCATTAACCCAGTATAGTCATCTTAGGGCCCCCTGGCCATGAACTGATCCAACATGCATAATACATTTGACATTCTTTTTTTTTATATGAACAATCTCACTGGGATATAGTAGGTTTGGTTAAGAGTCTCAACCGAGTCATATTGTCACTGGAGAAGATAACCATATCTAAACATATGCAACACCTACATCCGGCCTCTTCTGATAACTCAAATATAATGGAGGTCTATCTATCCCTAACACAATGGCTCACATTCTCATTAGATAAGATTAAAGCATGGTAAGAACTAGAGATCATCATATTATTTTCTAGTTTCAGTAAAAGTTATTCTAATTTGGTGTTAGGAGGAGTACTCACTCCCCTTCCAAATTGCCTCAGTGCCACGTGCTTAAGTTGGACATATTTATAAACAGAGGAGTTAGGAATCCTAAACTCATCCCATAGTGCCTTGAAAGCTTTAAATGTCCCTGCATGAAAGAGATGCTGGGGAAAAAAAGACTCAGTTCCCCATTCACACATTTCAGATGGATGCGGGAATCCTCCCCACTAAGTGTTTGTATTCTGACAGTGGGAAGACTTCTCCGCCATTAGAATACACTGATCGTGCGAAAATTTTCCAACAGGTTAGACCGGCTTCTGTACAACCACCCTGTCCATACACGGATTGAAATTTCCATCCATGTACAGTATGGTCAATGTAAGAAAGGATCAAAGATGTACTTAATAAATCTCTTTTTTTCTGCAAATTGCACATTAGTATGATGGATTGTAATCTGGATTTTCTGCTTTGACACATAAAAAGATAGGGCATGTTGGCTTTCTTTTAACTCTTTTTTCATTAAATGAATTTTTTCATAGGTAACTATTTTCAGTCTTTAGTCACATGTATCTTATTCTAGGGTAATTAGTAATTATATAAAATTATGGAATATAAAATAAAATTATTTCATCAACCCCAAACTCCTCTATAAGCATATTATAAATGGCATATCAGAAAATCCAAATGTATCACCCAAAGAACACCATTCACACTACTCTATGAAATCTCTATCCAGTACACACTAAAGATAAAAGTGTAAAATATAGCTCACATGTCTACAGGCCATAAAATGATAGTCACACGTCACTTCTAGAATTAAGTTATTTATAATGCAGGTGAGATGGCTCTCTAGGAAGGACTTCGGAATCGACATTGAATCAATAACAAGACTCCTAGAAGTCAAGTAGTTAATTAGATAGATGAATTGTTAGAGCGACCTTGCGAGTAAACAGGCCCTGTGTATGAACTTGTAACAAGACACATCTGTTTTGTTCTCTCTTTAGCTGATTAGAGTTGTGATTCCATTACAGACTTGAGCTGCTGCTGCCGTGCGATTTCAACCTTTCTTCCATTCCACCAGATAAGTGTTTCTAAACATGAGGGCTTCCAAAGCATTGTACACCTCAGTAATTCAAATAAACTGTTCTATTTTGTGTCATGTTATAAAATGAATGTGTTGTGAAACACCTCAATCCAAGTCACATATTTCCTTTCCTGAAGCTTAAATTTAAGGACAGCTAGTGTTTAACTTTGCTAAATAACATCATGCTAGCTGCAAAATGAGGACAATTTTCTACTCCTGTTATCTGATGAAATTTGAAAAGAATTATTTGTATTTTACTATGAAGGGTACATGACATGCACTTGGGTATAAACTTTGATACAGAGAACTCAAACAAAGCATATACAAAATACAATTAAATTAGTAATTGTCTACAATATGTACATTTATGGACAGATAGGTTTGAAAGTCTACTGTATATTTTAATTTGAAATGGGTTCCCAGTTTTAGTAATTAGAATTTAACTGTCATTCTATAATATTTTAAATTGTATTTCTTACTTAGCAGGCCCCCAACTACTCAACAAAAAAATGGTTGTACGTTACTAAGTAAACAAACTATTTTTCTTTCCCCTAGACAAGCACACATTTAAATACAATGCAACCCTGGTGTCTCCCCTGTCTTAGAAGACCAGAAGACTATAGTTGATGCAGCTCTGGCTTTGCTGCTAAATCACATTATTGAGGATGCCTGCTGAAGCCTGTTGCACCCACTGGGTATTGCAAACCATTCACAATATAAAAGCTAATTTAATTTGCTATACATTTACCGAAAAATCTTCCCTAGGCATACAAATCCCATACACTGTAACTAACAGACAGATTAACATACCCTATAATGAATGCTTATTTTGCATATTTAATACTAAGTGAGATCCAGTGAAAGATGAGGAAGGGGAATGAATAAGAACAGAGAAGGAACACAGAATCATGAGATGTAAGTAATAATTGACAAGCAACTGATAAGGGTCTGAAGTTCACTGCTCCTACCTGCTCAGTAAGTCAGCTTACACCATATGTTGCTCCATTACCAACCCCCCCCCCCAAAAAAAAAAAAACCTCTATGTATTTACAGATTTTCTGAAAGTAATACTTATACAATGAAAAATTGTCATCCTGTCTTGCAGGGAACTATTTTTCTTTAGCATAACAGGTGGCGATCTGTGCATTAAGGTAGCAAATGCGCCGCCCCCCTATCCGTGTGCCTGGCCCCTTTCAGGACGCTGGATGTATGGAATCCAATGGCGGGGGAGTGTATTTTATTGAAGCACCCTTCAAAAAAGGATGGGCTCAGGGCACAGAGAGTGTGCCCCGATCCCACCCAATTGTGTGACCATAGCAAATTAATTTTCGCTATTTTCACACTGCAGTGCCTCCCCACCAATCAGGAGCCAGGTTGGTGAGGCCTGTTTCCCGATTGGCCAAAGTGCCAGGTGATACTATTGGATGCCTGGCGCATTGGAAGGGGAGACACCGGAGCCGCCGCTGCCCTATAAACCCGCATGGAGGAGCTGGAGGAGATGAAGAGCAGAGCCCCACACAGTAAGTGTCGGTCCTTCCGGACCTCCCGCCAGGTCAGGGGTGATTGCATCCATGCCCACCAGCCGCCACTGGAAGAGTGTCGGGTAGGGAGGAGCAGAGGATCGCTGATGTGACACCTCCGGACAGCTCATTAGCTTCCTGGGAGGCTCTGGTGACAGTCTGAAAGAGGAGATGGGTGTGAAGAAGGGGGAAATCCCGAGGATGTTAGCAGGATGGCAGCCAGAGCTTTTCACAAACATTTCTTCTCATTGAAGAGAAATCTTCATCTGGCAAATAACAATTTGATCCAAATTTGTCCTGCAATAGCAGTTCAGTGAGAAACACATGTCTGATTTTTATGCTTCACTAAAGATATTGATGCCAGTCTGGGGCTCCTGAATGTCAGTTCTCTCTCAGAGATGTTACAGGTTAGCATGTAAAGGTTCTTGTAGGCTTTAACAGGCATTGCCATATATACTACAGTGTCTCCATTGGGTTATGCCCCTGACACATTGAGGCAGTATATATTCTGCCTGCTGTTATTGCAAACAGTAGCAGTCAGTCACTCTGTCCCTGACTCCCAGTCCCTGTGTGTTGCTGTTGGATGGGCTCAGCAGGTGTACAGGCCCAGGAACCCAGCACATGGATGGTGGGAACTCCTCATAATGGACACAATGGGTGTAAAGACCCCGGAACTCAGCACATGGGTGGTGAGAACCCCTCATAATTGGCACAGCAGGTGTACAGGCCCAGGAACTCAGCACAGGGATGGTTCTGGGTGCACTGACCCTTTAAGCTGAGCTGCAGCATTTTCTGAATGTCAGAATATTATATTTGTTTACACTCAGCAGGACAGATCCTCATTTTTGCTCTTGTGCACAGCTTCCTCTGTCGCCAACCTTCTGTCATAATCTGTCAGCATTTCTTTCCCCCACAGCCTATTTTTTGAACTTGTGCGCACATTTGTTTAATATTGTGCCTCCCCCCCCAAAAAAAAAAATTCAGCACCAGCCGCCACCGAGCATAACCATATACAGAATGTTTCAAGAATTCAGGTTAAATATAACTAATTTGAAATGTAACATTTACAGTGAACCTGAATACCATGCAAGTTTGGAAAAACAGAAAATGACCCCTAAAAATCATAGCGTGGAAAAGAAACAATCAATACATCTTGCAAGCTTAGTAATGTCACATTTATTGCAGAATCTCAAGGTAAGGCATGCTTTTTATTTCTATGCTTATGAGACTGGAAAATGAAAGTCTGAGTCTGAATTTCCTTTAAACAACAGTATGTAGTGTAGATAGCCATGTATCTTCAGTTGCGTGTAAAAAAAGGGGCACAGAAAATAACTGCAAACATCCAGAAGACTTTGCGAACTACTAATGTGTATGCAAAACATTGTATTAGCCATAGACAGAGGATGTGCAAACATAATAATATTTTTATCAACCATCTTTCCAAGACTTCATTCACATGGTCAGCAGTCTGTGCAAATCTATGACAGATGCAAACACGTAACCTGCACAACTGAACGGTTACATGCGATTTGGGATAGATCATAGAGGGACCATGGACGCAGACTGTCTGTGTCCAGGGCTGCTCATTGGTCCCTAACCTGTCCCTAATCGCATGCAGTTACTTGCCTACAGCCACAGCGTCTGTCAGCCTGTCATTGATTTGTACAGGCTGCTGGCTGAGGTTGAACCTGTGAATCCTGGCCACATAAATACATTGTATTAGGACTTCCTGTTGGTGCACACCGCCCTGAGGCTGTGTGAATGAAGCCTTAAAGTGCTACTCCAGGGAAGGAGCTAAATAAATGACTGAAGTAAATAAAGATTTACTGTTTTAATTAACAAAGGAATTGTAATATGTGTTAGGCATTCCTGTGATACACACACCTCTGCTAGACAGTAAGATCACTTTGTAATTTAATATTACTGTGTTAACTCTACTGCTTTGTGGGCCAGCTTCACTGGACAGCGGAGATTCTTCGGGTGTCCACATCACTGCTCACATGATGTGGACACCTCCTATTGGTGGAGACAACACTTGCAGCAACCAGGTCTTCTCTAATAGGCTCCAAGGCAAGGGAATTCATGGGAGCAGTGAAGGGATCAGTGCCTAAAAAGTCTGGCCCCCAGGGCTCATAAAGGAAACTGTCACTTTACATTGAAAGGTGGCTTAGGAAGAGGCATTTGAATTCAAGACTTAGGGGTAAGTTAATTCATGCACAATGCATTATTTCAATTTTTGCCCAGACTTGGGCTTTAAAGGTTTAAATTCCATCACATTCATGTAGCTAATTATCCCAGCTGCAACACTTCCCCCTATCTTTCATTCAGGGAGAACACACTCTCTTGCTTTCCACCATGATTGCCAGTGGGTCTACATCATCATCAGTTTTGCATGCAGTTTCACTGCACATATAGGATGAGGTGACAGAGTTTCTTCTGTTCTTTCTGCACGCATATACATTTATATACATATATACATATATATTGGTTTTGGTTTTGGTTTATTTAAAAGCATTATTGTCCACTTGTAATTTGCAGATGTCCTTCACTACTATAATTTAATGATGATTGAGGTGTCAATGAAAGCAGATGGACAGGGAGGTGGATCAATCACAGATTCCATTGACATCCTGCCTCTGTGATGCCTATGTATATCTGTGCACAGAAGGGCTGGATGCCACAGTGTAGTCACAGGGAGAGCAGGCAATGATGGCTCCATGGACACAGCACTAGCAATAAGAGCCACTGCAAAAATAGAGGTAAAGCTAGAAAGAAAAAGAAAATAATCCTGTGCTAAATACAAAAGAGTGCAAAGAACATGGATTACCAAACCTCACAGTTAAAGTGGATGTAAACCCACCACTCACCCAGTATAAACTAATGGCATAGTATTAACGTATATATACATGCAAGCTTCCAGTAGCAGCCCCACAAAACTCTGGAATCAGTGGGTAGGTCTCTTTGCCGGAGCTCAGTGGATGGAGTTGTGATGTCACAAGACTCCCCACCTACCTCTACTCTCTACACTCTCCTGACTAGATGTTTCTCAAAACTCAGGAAAGAGACCACATGACTTCAGCATGCCCAATCATGCTGAGGTGTGGAGCAGCCAATCCTGGGACAGCTGGAGGAGAAAGGAGGGGGATGTGAAGCTTCCCCTGCTCAGTGCATGAGATAAGGAAATGACATGTCACTCACACAGCACGGGGAAGAAACGTCTCCTATTTCTCAGTTAGTCATATTTTTCTTACTGAAAAAAGATAAGGGGATTCCTCAGAGCTGGATTAACTCTTCGTGGCAAGATTGGGCACAGATAACATGACATCCTGTACTCTACTTGGCAGAATTATTTTTTTTTCCAGTTTACATCCACTTTAAGTGTAGCTAGGCAATGATTTTTTAAAAAAAATCAAAATTAACAAAATTAAACCACTTCAGCTCCAAAAGATGTACCCTCCTTCATGACCAGACCATTTTTTTGCGATATGGCACTGTGTTACTCTAACTGACAATTGCAATTGACAATTGTCGTATCACGCTGTATTCAAAAAAAATTGCGTCCTTTTTTCCCCCCAAATAGAGCATTCTTTTGGTGGTATTTGATCACCCCTGTTTTTTTTTTTTTAATTTTTTGCGCTATGAACAAAAAACAATATGACAATTTTGGGGAAAAAAAACAACATTTTTTAATCTGTTCACAGTAAAGAATATACATAATGAGTTTCAATAGGTTATCGTGAGAGTAGGAGGGAGGAATAATAGGGGATGGGTAATGGAGTACAATGAGGGAAGGGTAAAACTGGGGTGGCACAATTCCCCCTAAAACATCACAAACACACTGCCTGGGAGGACTGGTGCATGGACGCCAAACGGCTGCAGGCCCCCTACTTTGGCCCACAGAAGGCCTCTAGTAATGGTATATCCCGCTATCTAAAGCAATCATATACAACTTTTGCTTCTTTATATCTCTATGGATCTATGACTGATTGTGGCACCCATATAGCGTCCCTAAAAGGTACAAACGTACATCTTTTTTTGGACACAATTTATTATATTACACGGCCATTCGCCACTTGCATCCTGTGGGTCCAATCAGCAGGTCCAGGGCTGTTCCATGCCATCCTTTCCATCATACCACCACTGGCAGTGTTATTTTTGATCATTTACAACTGTACATGTATATATTAATGTGCATTAGATAAGTTTGTGCTTTGCATCCTCCTATATAAAGCCCCTGTTGAAAGGTGTGGACTATGGAGTGTAAAAACTTTATAATGTATATTTATGCACTGTTTGTAAACTATAACTTATCTACAAATCTCTTTTTGGATTTAAATTATGCACTCATTAGAGTGACTTGCTTTTAAATCAAGCAATATGCAATAAAATTAGATTTTTTGAAATATACATTTGAGTGGTTCGCTACCTTTAAAGTCCTACACAGGGGGTTTACACTGTTGTTCTCAATATATAGGGATTGGTAGCAACCACGTTGGCTGTTCCATAATAAAAAATCTTTTAAAAATCAGTGCAAGCTGGTGTGGCGCTCCCATCCTTTCAAAAAAATATGCACTGTCACTGTACTAATGACACTGGATGGGTAGGGTTTGACATCAGGGGCAATCAAAGGGTTAACTGTGTGCCAAGTCAATGTTTTCTGCAGTGTGGGAGGTGCATTTAGAAGGGGAAGACATGGATCCTAGTCACTCTTTTTCAGAGGCACAGGATCCATGTCTTCCCTCCTGTCAGAACAGTGATCTGCCTTGTTTACATAGGCAGACCGCCATTCTGTGCCTCTGCAGGATAATCGGCAGGTGCTGGTGGACATCGAGTCCGCAGTACCCGTCGATCAGCTCCCGCTGTGTATAATCACAGTGGGAACAAGCTTCTAGCAGCAAGCATTTGCACCCGCTACCCGGAAGAGCTGGATCACGTATATATACATGATCCGGCACACAGCTGCTACCCTGTAGCAGTAAAACTGCAATAGGGTGATCAGCAAGTGCTTAATAACACTTTTTTTTCCAAATAACACTTTAACACTAGATTGTTAATATCAGCAAAATATAGTTCTAACATGTTTAACAATCTCTGTGTAACCAATTGCTAAATATTTAATTGATTTTGGAGCAACAGGTACATAGCTTTCACCATGAATATATCACTTTTATCTTTCAAAGACGAAACCCAAACAGAACGCATACCTATTCCCCCAAATAGTATTCTGATGAAGGAGTCTACTATTTAGATATGTTCCTTTTTTGTGTTAACATATAAGTACATCTGAAGCAGAGAATTTCATTATGTCATCAACTGTATACTGTATATGGGTCCAGATGTTTCAGATGTGTAGGGGTTGATTTACTAAAACTGGAGAGTGCAAAATCTGATGCAGCTCTGCATAGACATCAATCAGCTTCCTTTTTTTTTTCTGGTCAGAGCTTTATTGAATAAGCTGAAGTTAGATTTTGTGTGCACCGGTTTTAAATCGACCCCAAAATTTTACTGGGTATTCTTGTTTGGGGAAAAAGTCAGTGTGCCCACACTTTTCAGATGTTACTCATCATTGGTGGATTTTGGGGAACAATAATAATTGGAACAGGTTTTCTAATTTGTCTAATCATTTTCCTGAGACCGATCATAGGTTATAGTCCAATGTACAATGCCATAGTAAATGGCATTGTGTAACTTTAATCTAGGTGTAGAATCATGATTTGTGCTGGTGTCTGGCATGATGAGTAGAGCATTAATCAAGCTCAGTGAATAGTTATGCCTTATAAGATAAGCAGAATGATTTCTCTTGAACCTGATTGAGAATTCATTTGAGCCAGCGTAAATATATTATCTTTAGTAAATCACCACCTAAAATGTATCTCTAGCAGCATCTATTCTGAAATCATCATTTTTTTTCAAAATCCAGTTTTTAGTGCAGCCCTTCTAAGCTAATTTGCCAGATGCAAAACAAATTAAAATTCATATATGCAGCTTGCTCATTGAATTCATGTATTTCTTTCTGAACTTCTACATCTGAAAAGTTAGACAAATATAAAATAAAAAAAGAAAAGGGGCTACACATCAAATAATTATGGGTAAAGATGTGATCTACAATTGTGCCTCATTTACTATTGCAATCTGTTTTGTGGGGGGGGGGGGGGGGGAATG
>BLSH010394085.1:41184-56979 GCA_018402905.1 Glandirana rugosa
ACAGTAGTCATGTTGTCAAATTCGTTCAGAAAATCCAAATTAAAGTATCAATATAGATATAAAAAATTTATGGAAAAAATAAAAAAAAAATAAAGTAATAATTACATAATAGACAATACGTGTAATATACAAATATTTTCATTCTTTTGTGTCCCCGTCCGAAGTTTCACTGACTAGTCCCCGATAGTGCCGCTAGTCCACTGGTCCTCAAGACCCAGGGTTAACTATAATGCCCTGTACCCCGAGGGTCACTCTGGAGTCAGAGACACGACTCACACGTGACACACCATGAGAGGGTCGTGTTTCTGTCTATCCGTATATACGACGAGGAGTCTTTTTTCAGGTCAGGTCACTCCGGTGTATATACACATAACAGTCGCACTTCCCCAATTTGTGAACCGTGATAGCCCCTGATCAGTCACTTTGAAGCCTGCCCCTGTGTTTTCTTACTTTTATAAACATATAATGTGCATAACAGATAATACATTAATAATGAAATAAAAAAAAAATAAAAAAGGTATTTAAAAAATATAGATATAACTATGAAATTAAACCTAAAAGACTTGCTTAAACTGTTGTACTGATGACAACTGGATGTTTCTATGGCACCTCCTTAGGAGCTATAATACATATTCACATTCATTCATTTTGAAATTATTTAACAACTATTTTGACTCTTCAGAGAACTCATATATCAGTTATATAATTATTTACACCCTAAAGCAGTGGTTCTCAACCTCGGTCCTCAAGTACCACCAACAGGCCATGTTTTGGGAGTTTCCAAAATACCAAGCCATTGACTCTGATTTAAAGCACCTGTGCAAGTTAAAGGAAAACCTGAAAACATGGGCTGTTTGGGGTACTTGAGGACAGGGTTAAGAACCACTGTCCTAAAGGAACCAATAATACAGTATGCATAGTCACCACAATGTGTATTTTGTGCCTGCGCTTTAGGGATATATTCAGTTTACATTTTTTCCTCACAGATGTGCTTTAAAGGATACGTGAACTTTAAAATAAAGTGCATTGATCCTTTTTTTCCCCATTCCCCTTACCTATGTTAACCCATGCTCCCCTATATATGCATACTCACCTTGATCTACAGCCATGGTTCAGAGTTTATTTACCTCCAACAGTGTAAATATGCACTATCCTGGCTGCGCCAGAATTGATGGGACACAGTTCCACAGGGGGTATAATGCACAGGCACAGTCAGGACAGTGAAGACTTGCAGTGCTAGATGTGAACAAATAGTAGAACTGTAGCCATCAGACCAAGGTATAGTGGGGTTGATTTACTAAAACTGGAGAGTGCAAAATCTGGTGCAGCTGTGAATGGTAGCCAATCAGCTTCCAGGTTTTATTGGGAAAGCTTAATTGAATAAGCTGAAGTTAGAAGCTGATTGGCTACCATGCACAGCTGCACCAGATTTTGTCCTCTCCAGTTTTATTAAATCAACTCCACTGTATATGCATATGTATCTCTGTAGGAGGAGGGTGTTATATTAATATAGTTTGGGGCAGGGATAAACATTTAGTGCACTTATTCTTTAAGGATTTTAACTGTATACATAATTAGGGCACAGGGGGCTGAGCACATGCCACAAAATAAGCTGCATTCAGATCAGTAATGTGTTTTATGACTGCAGTTTTATGCTATGTTATGGAACTGCACAGCTCTATGATCAGTAGAAAAAAAAAGCCCTGACATAGACCGTATGTGATGCTATGTGCATGTATAGATTTGTACCTGCTTCCTAGCTATGCGGCAGGAAACACCTGTGTAACAGCCTAGGTGCTAGGTGGCAGGACCTGCCTGCATCCTAGCAGTCAAGATAGCTAGGCATTGGGAGTTACCTGAGCCCTCATTTTTGCTGTATGAATATAAGAACCTATGTAAAATCAAACAGCTATGTGAATGAGCCTCTCTTTTTAGTTCTATACCTCTTTCCATAGGCAGGATAAGAATTATTCATCGGATATGCGGTAATGTTGTAAGTAGAACCGGAATAAACTTTTATTTTTTAGTTTGTAGGGGGAATGAATTAATACTTGTATTTATGTGAAGCCAGTCTCTGTGTCATTAAACAGGAGCTGAAGCTAATTATTGCATCTGCAAGCACCACTACCCACAGTTGCTGCACAAATTTCTCTATAAATAACAAACATGAAGTTAAATGCTCCTATCAATGTATGCAATCCTCTCTTTCACCGTCCATTTGTTTGGATGGCAGATCCATGTGCTAAATTGAAAATAATATGCATCTTACTTCTGAAAAAAAATATTTTTAGTCTTGTATAAAAAGATATGTGTCTCCTACTCAGCAGAGCATAACATGCAGTAAGCGCGGCTTAGTTTGAGAAGGAGCTGTCATCCTTTTTCTATTGGAGCTGTAAGGAATGGCTGTGTGTATTCACATTGGGATCAAGGACCTTTGTTTGTACACCATCTCAGGGCAGAGCAAACTAACCTCACACATGGCAATATGCCTTTGTCAACAAGCACTTGACTAGCAGCGTGCCTCTAGATGTGGTCTACTTCATTTTGTTTATTAGCAGTAGTGGTTGTGTTTAATATATTCAGTTATACCTCCATGTTCTTCTACATTTTACAGGTAAATGAGTAGCAGGCATTGACAGAAATAAAGAGATAGATAGATAGATAGATAGATAGATAGATAGATAGATAGATAGATATATTCATTGGGGTTGATTTACTAAAGGCATGTTGCCCTTTGCAAGTGCAGTTGCTCTAGAGCTTATTAACCTCCCTGGCGGTATATTTATATTGTAGGCCGGTAATTCTTAGGAATAACTCATTTAAATCTGTCCAAACAAGGGTCTAGTAGACATCCCGGGTATGAAAAAGTTTGAAAAATAAAATCATAAATTATAATATAATAAATAACTAAAAATAATTATCAAAAATAATAATGTAATAGTAATAAAATTTATTCAATAATGTAATCAAACCAAAAACACTGAAATTTGCTCATTTGCAGAATTGTCGCTGTCGTCACTTTCAGTTTCTGATGATAAATTTCCCCATAAATCAGTATCACTCAATTCTGCAAATCATTCTCATTTACTATCGGTGTTTTCTAGCTGATCAGAAACCACTTTTGACGCAAAGGGACACTTTTTGGTTGCTATGGACATTCTCATGTTTCCAGGCAGAAAGAATGACATTTATAATATAAAAGTGCATGCAGGGCACTGGGCAAACCACTAGGGACAAAGGGGATGTGAAATGTTTTCTCATACAGTAATGTAATCTGTAAGATTACAGTGTACTGTATGTATTGTGTGTGTTTCACTTTTTGAATTTCCCGCCGGTCTCCGTCCCCATGCGGCGCGACGCTCGCAGGGAACGGAGCCCGGCACACAAGAGACATCTGGCGGTGGACACAGCCCGCAGACACGGCGGGGGACATCGCTGGATCCAGGGGGCAAGGTAAGTTGCGCTGCCTGGATCCAGCAATGCAATCCCGAGTGTGGCTCAGGGTTACCGTTCTTGGTACTGAAATTCCACCCCGAGCGACACTCGGGATTACCGCCAGGGAGATTAAATGAGCAGAAGCTCTGCTGACATCCATCATCCAATCATGTGCAAGCAAAAATGCTGTTTTTTTTTATTTTCCTTGCACGTGATTGGGTATTCTTTGCAGAGTGAAGTCTTACCTCATTTACTAGGCTTTGGAGCAACTGCACTTGCAGAGGGCAAAGTCTATTTGCCTTTAGCAAATCAACCCCACAGACTGTAACTACGCCACCCTTGCTTATATTCCCAGTGAGCACAGTTTCACCAGACAGGAAGTGAAGGAAAATATCCAACAGCAAGACAGACAGAACTAAAAAAAATAATTTAATATAATGATATATAAAGAACCCTAGTTGCCCCTCAAAAAATCAACATTTTTTTAAAATATATTGAAAAAAAGGGAAAAAAAGTTTGAATGTCTATATTTACATAGCTGCACCCATAAAACCTAACCCGTAAGTAAAACCAATTAAAATAATCACATCAATTCCTCTTGAAAGGAACTGATGATTAGGACAATACCTATAAATCTAACTAATAAAAAAAGATGGGTTAATGAAGAATTAGGCAAAAAAGAGAAGTACAAAAATTATAAACTATAGTAACATTTAACATAATCAATAATGTTGAATATACATTTTCAAAACACAAAAGAAAAAAAAATAAGCTACTCATGAGTTCCTCTCCAAAAAAAAAAAAAAATACCAATATAAGATTGCCCTAGAACAATATATTGCGATGACATGTTCCTGCTGGAATTAATTAGACACTGACAATGTCTGGAGAGACTTGGTTTAATAAATGTTGAAGCACCAATAAAAAAATATATATAAATAAAAAATATCAGGTGGATGGAACTCTTATCAGTTAATAATTGCTGCCTAAACGTGGCTAATTTAAAAGGGTTGCTGTAGTACAGTGGTTCTCACCTCCTGTCCCCGGAAGCCACCAACAGGCCAGATTTTAAGTATTACCTTGGGGAGATGCAGACTAGAATACTGCAATCACTGAGCAGCAAATGATATCACCTGTGATGTATTTCAGTTATCCTGCAAACCTGGCCTGTTAGTGGGTCCCGAGGACAGGATTTGAGAACCACTGCTGTAGTAGAACGGCTAGCGTTTGAAAATAGAATGACTAAAGATTACACTTATTTTGAGAAGGGAGAGGGGCCTAAACTCAAACTGGAGAGAAGTCCTGTGTACAGGCAGAATCTAAACTGCAAGGTACTGAAGTATAAGAGAAATCAGACTTGCTAATGGCGGAAGTGAGTCCCATCAACTATGTGAATAATTTACATCTATCTTAACTTGCTGCCATTAGCCGCATCAGTATATTTGCTGACAGAATTATTACACTCATGTAACCATAGTTTATGGACACCACTTAAAGTAAGTAATTTTGCTTTATTCTGTTGTACGTGCATTTACTGACAGCACTCATCTTTCTGGAGAAACAATTTCTGTTTAAACCTCAACTTCAGTCATAACTTTTGTTTGTTTTTAGTTTTGGATATACTGAAGAACAGCAGCGGCGGGTCCATAAGGGGTGCACCCCCCTAATCTCCATGCGCCGGCCCCTAATCTCCATGCGGGGTGCCGGACGCACCCATTTGTATGAGCTTTATTTTTCTTTTGAAGCACATGATTAGAGCCTGAGGCATTCGCTATTGTCTTCCTGCTTCTCCTCCCAGCCAATCAGGACAGGAAGCGGGTCTTAAGACCGGATTGGTCGGGAGGAGAAGACAGGGAAGCCACAAAGCCAGGGAAGCCGTCAAAGCCACCCAAGACCTGCATGGGGTAAGTGTGGACCTGGCAGGGGGGTTGTTTGCCACCCCCTCGAAAAAATGGAGCACCAGATGCCACTGCTTGAGAACAGTAAATACTTTACTCAAGCAATTGCTGCTTTTCAAGAACACCCTAGGAGTTTTTGCCATATTCTTGTCCCCATGACAGCAGGACACATAATGAAGGGAACAATTAGGGCTAGCTTTATCAGATCAAGGGAATTTATTTCAGTGTAAAAACAATCTTAAGCTCTAATGTTATTTCATTTTTCCTTAAAGCAGAGTTCCACCCTTTTAAAAGCCAGCAGCTACAAAAAGTGTAGCTGTTGACTTTTAATAATCAGACACTCACCTGTCCCATGCTCCAACGATGCAGCCACCCGCAGCCTCTCTCTTCTCCCCCTCCTCCGTGCGGAGCCAGCATCAAAGGGCATGCACTGCGCATGCGCGAACCGCGCTGCACCCTGTGAATGGTCGGTGTATCTTCGGGACCTGTGACGTGTCTCAGAAGATCACCGGGTGGGGGGGGGTTAACTTTCTTTCTGGCTCCATCCAATTTTTTTTTTCCTTATTTCAGATTCGTTTAAATTCGTTACTATTGTAATTCAGAAGTTTGGATACATTCGAATTTCTGAAAAACGAAAATTCGTATGAGTTTTAATTCGGAATGAAACTTACCGCACGTGTCTACTGGTGAACTCCATGCCCAAGAGGGTTAAGGCAGTGCTGGAAAATAATGGTGGCCACACAACATATTCACACTTTGGGCCCAATTTGGACATTTTCACTTAGGGGTGTACTCACCTTTGTTGCCAGTGGTTTAGACATTAATGGCTGTGTGTTGAGTTATTTTGAAGGGACAGCAAATGTACACTGTTATACAAGCTGTACATTCACTACTTTACATTGTAGCAAAGTGTCATTTGTTCAGTATTGTCACATGAAAAGATAAAATAAAATATTTACAAAAATGTGAGGGGTGTACTCACTTTTGCGAGATACTGTATATATATATATATATATATATATATATATATAAAATATATATTTATACCGATCAGCCACAACATTATGACCATGCACCTAATATTGAGTATGCCCCCTTTTACTAAAACAGCCCTGACCCATTGAGGCATGGACACCAAAGTAACATCCACATAAATGGCAGGACCCAAGGTCATGTTCATGTGACCATTGTCAAAGCTTTTGGCTGTAGACACGGGTCACCATGGGCTTATACACAACAAACTGTGATGCCCATTTTTTCTGCTTTCACCACATCAACCTCATGGACAACATGTTGACTTGTGACCCAATATATCCCACCAATTTTCAGGTGCCCTTGTAGCGAGATATACCCTTTACCTGTCAGTGGCCATAATGTTATGACTGATCGGTGTATATATATATATATATATATATATATGTACAATGTATACAGTATATATATATTTATACAGTATCTCGCAAAAGTAAGTACACCCCTCACATTGAGTTCACCAGAGCTTCACAGATTGCCACTGGAGTCCTCTTCCACTCCTCCATGATGACATCACGGAACTGGTGGATGTTAGAGACCTTGTGCTCCTCCACCATCCATTTGAGGATGCCCCACAGATGATCAATAGGGTTTAGGTCTAGAGACATGTTTGGCCAGTCCATCACCTTTACCCTCAGCTTCTTTAGCAAGGCAGTGGTCGTCTTGGAGGTGTGTTTGGGGTCATTATCATGTTGGAATACTGCCCTGCAGCCCAGTCTCCAAAGGGAGGGGATCATGCTATGCTTCAGTATGTCACAGTACATGTTGGCATTCATGGTTCCCTCAATGAACTGTAGCTCCCCAGTGCCGGCAGCACTCATGCAGCCCCAGACCATGACACTTCCACCATCATGCTTGACTGTAGGCAAGACACACTTGTCTTTGTACTCCTCACCTGGTTGCCGCCACACACGCTTGACACCATCTGAGCCAAATACGTTTATCTTGGTCTCATCAGACCACAGGTCAGGGTTTCAGTAATCCATGTCCTTAGTCTGCTTGTCTTCAGCAAACTGTTTGCTGGTTGTCTTGTGCATCATCTTTAGAAGAGGCTTCCTTCGGGATGACAGCCATGCAGACCAATTTTATGCAGTGTGTGCTGTATGGTCTGAGCACTGACAGGCTAACCCCCACCCCTTCAACCTCTGTAGCAATGCTGGCAGCACTCATATGTCTATTTCCCAAAGACAACCTCTGGATATGACGCTGAGCATGTGCACTCAACTTTGGTCGACCAAGGCGAGTTATGTTCTGAGTGGAACCTGTTCTGCTAAACCACTGTATGGTCTTGGCCACCATGTTACAGCTCAGTTATTTTTTTCAGATCCTCAGAGAGTTCTTTGCCATGAGGTGCCATGCTGAACTTCCAGTGACCAGTATGAGAGAGTGCGATAACACCAAATTTAACACACCTGCTTCCCATTCTCACCTGAGACCTTGTAACACTAGCAAGTCACATGACACCGGGGAAGGAAAATGGCTAATTGCGCCCAATTTGGACACTTTCACTTAGGGGTGTACTCACTTTTGTTGCCAGCAGTTTAGACATTAATGGCTGTGTGTTGAGTTATTTTGAGGGGACAGCAAATTTACACTGTTATACAAGCTGTACACGCACTACTTTACATTGTAGCAAAGTGTCATTCCTTCAGTGTTGTCACATGAAAAGATATAATAAAATATTTACAAAAATGGGAGGGGTGTACACACTTTTGTAAGATACTGCATATATTTATATATATATATATATATATATATATATATATATATACATACCAGGTGTGCCTATTAAATAACGAGACAGATTAAATAACTCACCTTTATTTATACTGTATGTATTACAAATTTAATGCTTGTCCCCTTCAATATATTTCCCATTTGCGCTAATACATTGCTGCAGTCTTGTTTTCCACTGGTCGAAGGCACGGAGAAAATTAATTTCTGTCAGCTGTTTCAACACAAACACTGTTTTCTTCTGTACAACATTAACTGAGTCAAAACTGAGTCAAAACTCCCGCAGGTCCGCTCGGTCCCGAGGAGGGAGCTGGCATCTTCCCTCACTGGATCCTTTCAGGCACACGGCTCTGGCGCTGTGAGGGGCCGGAGCCACAAGATGTCACTCCCATGCATGCACAGGAGCCCGTCTTTTACAGCGGGATTTTCTGGCAGGGTCCGGCGCTATACATCGGGCCTTCCCTGGGACATCACTACGTCGGCTGACGACAGCGGCGCTTGCAGTGAGAATATCTCCTAAACCGTACAGATTTAGGAGATATTCTTTTTACCTACAGGTAAGCCTTATTATAGGCTTACCTGTAGGTAAAAATGTCATTTATGGGGATACAACTGCTTTAACTTTTGGAAAAAGATAAAAGTCGCATGGTGCTAAATCGGACGAATATTGAGGATGTTTAAGTGTAGTAATGTGCTTTTCGGCCAAAAACTGCTTCACAGAAAGTGCCCTAGTGAAGAATGAATCCATTTTCCCACTTTTATACTTAGCATTTTTTTGGGCACAATCAATTGAACATCATAGAGTGTTGCTGCTCGTCATGCAGGTTCAAACATGTTCAAGGTCACCACGCATGCAGTTATAACCGGTTCTGACTACTTTGTTTACTAGGTGAGATCACAGTCTCCTTATTTAATAGACATACCTCATATATATATATGAAAAAAAAAAAAAATATATATATATATATAAATCTATATTTGTATATAAATATTATAAAAAATGTTGCATATGAAAGACATCTAAATATCACACAGTGATTGCCATATTAGATCCAGTTTAATTTTAATTAAATGATTGGTCGATAACAAAAGTAGACCAAACTAACTGAATTAATTTATCTTGCTAAACAACAGCTTTTTTCATAAAAAACTATTTTAACTTTTTTTTGGATCTCAGTACTGCGGATCTTCTCCAGCCCTTTTTCAACCAATTCTTGTCTTCATGCACTCACTACACATCATTGCTCTGGACCATGCCTGTGCAATGTATGTGGCTGCAATCGCTTGCAGTCTCAGTCAGAGTTGCAGTGCAGGAGCACATTAAAGAGAGTTGTCCCCCCATAACAGGAAGTGCCTGAAAAAGAGTTTGGAACAGAATTTCCAGGCAGTATTTTAATTTAAATAAGAATTCCAGGTTTGGCATTTTTTTCATAGTTACATTGGTCCAGCTTGGACCAGTGTAACTATGCATATACCATTCCTGTGGGATCCCTCTAGAAACCGAGCTGAGGAAGACATTTGCTACCACACAGTGGCGGCAGGTGCTCGATAATTCAAGAGGGGGGGCCAAACCAACCATTCCCCCCGGAAATGGACATGAATTTGGGGAATGCAGGGAACACCGGAAACACCCCCAGAACACCCCCCATGGCCAGAAGCGTAACTAGAACCTTTAAGGCCTCGGTGCAAGAAATTAGGAAGAGCCCCCCTGACCCCTGGCCAGGGCCCTTCCCTCTTCCCACTGATCCTGGGGCTCCGGTTGTGGGTCGTTTTCATATGCTCCCACTGAATAAATTAATAGTTGTGTACCGAGCCTCCCATTCATTTAGAAACGGAAGTATAGTAAAAACGGTTTACTATGCTTCAGTTATGAGTGAACCAATTGGTACTAATCACTGGCTGTGTCCATTCAGAAAAGGAAGGAGCCAGTAAATGACAAATTTACCGACCCGTTCCCAACTCTCCATCATGACACATCTTCTACATCAGCTGGCAGGAGAGAGGAGGGGGGAGACAGCAGCTCTGTGGGGGGGACCAGGGAAGCACACAGGGACCCTGGGAACAGCAGAACACAAGTAAACTGGATAGGAGAGATGGCAGGGGTAGCATATAGAGGAACCAATCTCCTCCATTAGGAGGAAAATGGAGGAGATTGGTTCCTCTAAATGCTGCCCCCGCCATCCCTCCTATGCAGGTGTACAAGGGAGGCACACAGGCCCCCTGGAGCATGGGGCCCGGTTGCAATTGCAACCCCTGTAGTTACGCCCCTGCCCACGGCCTCCTTACCTTAGGGTGAGCTATCCCTGGAGTCAAAGTGATGGCTGGTGAGTCAGCTTCTCCTCCGGCATTGCGTCTCCTCCGGCCATGCATCTCCCTCCTCCTCCCCCTTGGCCAATAAGATTGCTTCTCATTTTGGCCAATCGGGAAACTGGTCTCACAACCCACTGATTCCTGACTGGGAGGAGAATCAGTGTTACAATAGCAAATATTCATTCGCTATAGTCACACAACCGGGTGGGCTTAGGGCGCAGTGCTCTGCGCCCCGAGCCCACCCTTTTTTGAAGCCTATTAGAGCCTCTGGCTCTAATCATGTGATTAAAAAAAAACACCCCCATTGGAATCCATGCATCCGGCGCCCTGCTTGTAGATTAGGTGTCAGACGCATGGATATGGGGGGCGGCACCTGTGCACCCCAAATGGATGGGCTGTTACTGCTACCACAATAATTTCCACTGGCTTCCAGGGTTCATTGCAAAGTGACTGCCCTGCTGCATTGAGAACACAAGAAGTTGCCTGCTCAGCATGGGCATCATTCAGAAAATGCTTTTCATTTTCTCAATGGTTACAAAGCATTCTCTGATGTTAAAGTATACATACCTGGAATTCCTCTTCAAAGTGGTTGTCAACTCATGACAACCACTTTAACCTACAGGTAAGCCTATAATAAGGCTGAAGTGCCATTCCTTCACTGACATTGTGTCGCGATTGGCGGCTCCCGTGCGCATGCGCGGGAGTGACGTCACACATCTCCAGCAAATCACAGAGCCTGGGGTCCGCGGCCCCAGGAGGAAGAGGGGTGAAGTTGGACGCTTCCTACTGCGGTGACAGCTTGGGCTTCCAATGCAGGTAAGTGTCGCATAATAGGCTAATATGTGATGCATACTAGCCTATTATGCTTTTCCATTGCAGAGTATTGCAGAGCAACGAAGGGGAAGTAAAACCCATTAGGGTTTACTTCCTCTTTAAGCTTTATATTTAAAAAAGATAAAAAACTAGTTTTAAAATTACATTAACACATTCAGCTATAATATTTTAGTGATTAGGTTTAGATCTTTTTAATATTCCCTAATTTTTCCTTTGTCTTTCTGGGTTACAATTATCATCTTGAATGATGGTTTGCAATTACATACTTATAAACCACCAAATTAGAAATAACCAATCTAGAGACATAGCACTCTATTCTGCTTGAAAGAACTAAGCAAACTTCTCTGTTGTGTGTCTTAACGTATTTCTAAATTTTATTGTCTACCCTTCAAAAAGTATTAAATTAAAATTACAGATAATTTTTAACCAGTGATTACATTTTAATTCTTAGATGATTGGTGCTGAAAATCTGTCATATTTCCTAGGATGTTATTATCTTGTATGACTAATATGCTTTTACTTGGTAATACAGTGTCATACATTTTCTTGTAATAGGTACACAGATGCCAATGGATTATACATTTTATTGAAATGGCAATTATTGTATTTGTGCTATAGTTGAGTATTACGCTTGCAGAAATCCATTTTGCATATATATACACATTTTTACCTTGTGCTTTAGTTGAGGGCTTGTAGGTTGCAAATAGTTTATTTTATTTATTTTATTTTATTTTATTTATTTCAGGTACTTATATATAAATAGTTCTCTTGTATTGTGTCTGCATAGTCTATGAAGGCATTTGGATTATTACAGTGAACCCTGAAAACACTAACAAGCAAAACATAAAGGTTTTTGACCCTTAACCACATGAAATCAATTGCAGCATGTATTTTGTTGATTAAAGTGTCATGCAAACAGCTGCTAAATGTATTAAAGGATGTGACAATCAAGCTACAAACTTTTCACAGAAATGGTAAAAAATAAACATAATAAAGAAAACACACGTCACATTTTTTTTATCTAGCTTTGGTCATATAAAAGAGATATTAGAACATAAAATGACATAAATGGCTATAGTGTAAGCAACCTGATTGAATATTATGGGTAAAAACCTTTAAGTATTTCTTAACACACTACTCAGATTTGAAAGGGCGTGGAAGTGTTGTGACGGCTGGATACCTCTTTAATACTGAGGTACACCGAGTGGATTTGCCACTTTCCTTCTCTTTTTATTGTTTGTATTTTCTATGGTATTTTTTTATAGAAAAAAAGAGAAAATAGGACCCTAAATTCTCAGAAAAAAGGCAGATGTCGTAGGCACAACATAAGTGAATCTGTTTAAAACAGGGGTAGGCAACCAGTAGCCCTCCAGCTGTTGTGAAACTACATTTCCCATGAGGCAATTTAAGGCTGGCAGTTACAATTACTCCAAGAGGCATGATGGGACTTGTAGTTCTGCAACAGCTGGAGGGCCCCAGGTTGCCTACCCCTGGTTTAAAATATATAATATACATTATTCCAAAAGTATATTATATATTTTAAAAAGATTGCCTTATTTTGTGCCTACAAGGTCCACTTTTTTCTTAGAATTTAGGGTCCTATTTTCTCTTTTCTCAGCTTGGATGTTGGCTAGGTGAGGGTCCTGCCTTTTCTGTATGTTATTTTTTTGTTTGCTTTTCCTCATATTGGACCAATACAAATCCCTTGCATTAAGAGTCCTAATGCTGTTAGCTCCTGTGTTTGAACATTTACAATTTTTGCAACTTTGTACAATATTTATTTTGTTTCTTTCACTAAAATCTTAGTAAAAACCTATTGCCGCAAAAAAAAAAAATTCAAACATAGGCAAAAAAAACCCTTATAACATATAGTGACAATTCTCCATAGCATTTCACTCTGGTGGAGAAGTGAAGGAACTTAAGTACATGCCACTGGGGCCAAGACATGGATTTGCTTAAAATGTCTTTGACCTAGCTGTCAAATGTTAGAGCAGGAAAACCCTGGGTTATGTTTTTTTCTAACTTCTTCAAGCTAACGACAAGGTCATGTTAAATAAAAGTCTGTTCTAGGAATTTAACAACAGCTTGCTATCCCCAGTCTTCTAAGTCAGCTCTGCAAATATTGGGATTCAATAATAGCTCTGTAAGTCATTACTGATTTCCTAAGTTAATTATCAAACACGTCAAGTATGGGCATACCAATTGACAGAGAACTTTTTTTGTTAGTCACAGTTTTACAGCTAAACTTTAGGTATAACATTTTTTACATAGTTACATGGATCCGTGGGATTCCCGTGGAAGCTAGAAGTCACTGTAGTAGGCGCTGCTACTAAAGTGATCTCCACTTGCTCCCTGGTCCTGTGCAATGAATGCTTTGCATTTCTTCAGTGAATGCAATGCATGCTCTGATAGGACAAGGAGGAGAGGATGGGTGATGACATCATGATTTCCACCTCATAGAAACATAGAAAAGTGACGGCAGAAAAAGACTGAGTAGTCCATCGAGTCTGCCCCTTTTTATTTTTTCTTTGTTTTTTTATATTTTTTACATTTTTTTTTACATTAACCTTGTTGTCTGACTATAGATTTATGTTTATCCCAAGCATGTTTGAAACCATTTACTGTTGACTGTCTCACAACCTCTGTTGGTAGTTTATTCCAATCATCAACCACCCTTTCAGTAAAATAATACTTTCGAAGATTAGTTTTGAACTTCCCTTCCCTCATCCAAATAGAGAACACTTTGCACTTTGTCATTGGGACTTTAAATATGGGCATGCTACCTATTTCTTAACCACCTCAATAACGAGCCTAGTTCTTGGGCTTGGTGTTTTCAAGTTAACCCCTGTGGTGGGATGACTATTGCACAACATAATTGAACCATAACTTGCAGCAGACTTGAAGAATGTTTGCACCGAAAGTTGATCTGGAGTCATGCAATGCAGACTTGCTGCAATTGTGCAACAAACTCTGAAGTCTGGCAAGTCTACCAATAACCTAGCAAGTAATTTTCAAACTTGCAGCACAATTGTTTGCTATCTGGGTTACTCTATTAACAGCCCTGTTCCTATTCCAGAACTTGGAGACATCCTGGATCTACAGGGAAGCACTGTAATTATCACATGAGTTTTAGCAGCAGTTCATATTTCTATGGTGGGTGTAAAAACTGAAGAATAACTCAGGTGTGGGGTTCGGGTCCAATGTTACAGAGCCTTTATATTACAATGCATTTTTTTCTCGAAAACATAAATTACAATAAGTACGTATAAATATATATTTTAAGTAGGGATTAAATTAAAGTAAAGTCCATAAAAGGAAATCCATTTTGTGGTCACATCCTAGAGTCTGCCATGCTCTGTTGGTGAAGAGGATAACATCGATGTATCAAGGAATCAGCTGGAAAGGAAACATAAATAAAACAAAAGGAAAAATGAATAAAGGAAAACAAAGGATAGGAGAAACAAAACAATAAGTGATAAATGAAAGAAACAAAAAACTCCCAAACAAACATAAAATCCAACATTTCTTATATGTCGAGAAATGCATTATGTTCAGAAAGCTAATTATGTGTCTTCCAATGTTAGCACTGAATGACAGGACCACTACCCAGTTTTGGAACGTACTTCTGTGATGCACTGTGATGCCTACAATAAATTATAAGGTCTCAGAAAAATGCTTACAATAGGGGTTTATCATTCACTGCCTCTTCCCTTTAGTTTTTCCCAACCACAAGCCCCTTAGAGGCTACTATGGCTATGGTTTCTTCACTGATTACACATATTAAGTAACATGCAATTACATAAAAAAAATACAAAAGCTGTGGGCATGGCCCCTGCGCCATATGCAACACACACACTGTTCCACATAAATAGGCCTAAGATGAAATGCATACTGAAATACACACAAACAGAAACCTATATTCAATGGCTTTGTTTGTGATGAAGTTACTTAAAAAATGTTCTTCTGGACAAAGCTTTTGTATATTTATTTTTTTAAGTCATTTTTTTTTAAGTTTTTAAAGTGTAAGACCAACCAGTGACCATTCAAATGGAGATAACATTGTCAGAACCTGTACTGTATGTTGATTTTCTGACAAGTAGTTTAAACAAAAGCCATTATATGTAGTGTTGAGCAAACCCGGACTGTAACGTTCGGGTCCGTACCGAACTTTAGGGTGTCCGTGGCACGGACCCGGACCCGGACATTTCAAAAATCGTTCGGGTTCGGTCCGGGGTTCTGCTATTTTACTCCACGTGTTGAGAAGCTGCAGGGCAGCCAATCAACAAGCGTTTCACTGGTTTGCCCTTAGAAGCCATCACAGCCATGCCTACTAATGGCATGGCTGTGATTGGCCGGTGCATCATGTGACCCAGCCTCTTTATAAGCTGGAGTCACAGTGCTGCAGTCACATGCTCCTTGGGTTAGTATAGGGAAAGGTAGCTGACGGCGTGAGGGACAGATTTTAGCCATTTTAAGACCTGATCCTGCATCCTGAGATAGATTACTTTACTACTGCTGTCTGTGCTGTTGCTCTGAGGACAGATAGCAGAAA
>BLSH010394085.1:63901-85365 GCA_018402905.1 Glandirana rugosa
TAACATACCAGTACCCGAGGTCCATTCTCGTGTTGACCACTATCACCTATAAAATTTCTCTGTCACTATAATTTATGACTTGATAACACCTTTCGTCTTCACAAACCGTGATTCTTCACATTTCCTAACTTCTGTGCACAGATAGTGAAACCTGAAATATCGTAAATAACCAAAACCAAATAACGAAAACCCTGTAATACACTGTAAAAATACGACTAGTTTCTTTCGTGTCGTAGTATAATAAAAATCGTCGTCACAATGATGGCGACTAATTACACCCATTTGATCAAATATAGCCATGTCTATTTTTGGTCAGTGATGTTAGCATCCCGCCCATTTGTTTATATTCACCTGTCAGTAGAATGTCAGCCATAACAACCAGCCTGAGGCGGAAGCTGTCACATTAATCAGCGGTAGTAACACTGCTGCTAAAAATAATATGATGCTGTGCTTTCTTTGATCAGCATAAAAATGTCACATAATGTCCCAAAAGCAATAAACCAAAACCAATAAATGCTATAAAGTCCAAAGTGATAGACACGTGTCTTCAATCCTTTACACTTCTTAGTGCCAAACACTTCTGCTTTCCACAATAGTTCAGTATTTAATATCACTGTCTCTTTAAAATATCCACTATCACCAGTTGTGCTCTTACCTGGAGCCCATGACCATACAATCTCTTGTAAGGTCAAAAAGCTCTTGTGCTCCACCTGTGTGGACTGTATATTCTCCCGACTTCAAGTGATTCAAGTGATTCTAAAGATTCTAAAAATATGTTAAACTTACCTACTCTGTGTAGTGGTTTTGCATAGTGCAGCCCAAATCTTCCTCTTCTCGGGTGCCTCGCTGGGCTTACTGCAGCTTGAGGGCACCAGAGCTGAGCCACTGCTCTGTGTGTCATTCAAAGCGCCATGGCTCAGCTCCACCCCCTCTCTCTCCTCATTGGCTCACTGACTTTGATTAACAGTAGTGGGAGCCAATGGCACCCCGCTGCTGTCTCAGCCAAAAAGGAGGGAGAGTCCCGGACAGACAAGACAGACCCAGACAGACATAGCTGGATCAAGATGGGGCCCAGGTAAGTACTAGGGGGGCTGAGAGAGGCTGCTGCACACAGAAGGTTTTTATCAGAAGGTTTTTATCTTAATGCATGGAATGCATTAAGATAAAAACTCTTCTGACTTTAGAACCACTTTAATGGACCATAGTGCAATAACTCTGTGATGGACTTTCTTAGGCACCTCCTCCTTGCTCCTCCACTCAGCAATATAAAGCAAATAGGAAAAAATAATGCTCTATCCTTAAAATACTTTATCCACTATATTAGCAAGATAAAAACACACTTACTTGTTCCTGGTGCTCCGAACCCCACCAGATATAGCTAGCATTAAGAATACACATACAATCAATATCATATAACAGCATTCTTCCTGTTTACCAGTTTCATGTACACTGCAAGCGTTGTGACATCATCCAGCCCTGCCCCTACATGTTACACCACAAGGGTCAAGTGGCTTTATCAATGGGATCGCCAAGCCATGTTACCATGTTGATGGGGACAAGGGTCTCTTCCCCACAACCCTGGGCTGTGGTTGTGGGGGTCTGCAGGTGGGGGCTTATCGGAATCTGGAAGCCCCCTTTAACAAGGGGTCACCAAGATTCTGCCCCCCATGTGAATGAGTATGGGGTAAATCCATCGTCAATCATGCCGCCCGCCGCACCCAAAAACAAATTTTAAAAAACACTCTGCCTTTATTGATGGTCGACCACCGAATGCCTCCTCCGCTGTTTGACAGTATTTATACAGGTAAGGGTGAGGCCAGCTAGCGATGTCACCTGGTGGCACTGCCCCCTTGTGACATCACCAACCCAGCATGCACTGGCCCATGACATCACAAGGGGAGTGGTGCCACCAGGTGACCCTGCCCTTACCTATATAAGAACTGTCAAATGGTGGAGCAGGCATTCGGCGGTCAGCCGTCAATGAAGGCTTTTTTTGTGTTTTTTTGGTGTGGTGGGCGGCGTGATTGATGATAGATTTACATTGAGGGACAGTTTTTTATATTTTAATAAAGGAATTGTCAAAAACTGTCTCTGTGTTTTCATTACTTTTTGACTTTTTTTAGTGAATGGGTAGGGGTACATAGTACCCCATACTCATTCACATGGGGGGCTTCCAGATTCTGATAAGTCCTCCGCTCACAGACCCCCACAACCACAGCCCAGGGTTGTGGGGAAGAGACCCTTGTCCCCATCAACATGGGGGACAAGGTGCCATGGAGTTGGGGGGGCAGAGCCACAGCACCCCCCATGTTGAAGGCATGTGGTGTGGTATGGTTCAGGAGAGGGGGAGTGCTCGCTCACCCCCCCCTTTCCTGACCTGCCAGGCTGAGTGCTCAGATAAGGGTCTGGTGTGGATAATGGGGGGGCTCACTTTTTTTTTAAATTTTAGCCTGGGGTTCCCCTTTAAATCCATACCAGACCCGAAGGGTTTGATATGGACTGGGGGGGACCTCCTGCTGTGTTTTTTCTATATATTTTTTTTCAATAGCCGGGTTCTGGCAATTGCAACCGAGAGCCAATTTAAGTGTGAATTGACTCATTTTTTTATTTCTTAAGAAATGTTATTTTTTTGCAGCATGTTCTATGCATGCTACAGGTGTGCCACTTTACAGGAAGACTAAAGGGACCCCCCCCCCTCCCAGGCACTATATTTAAAGGATTTTTTCATTTTTATTGTTGCACTTTATGCATCATTAAAATCCCTGGTCCTAAAAAAACTATCGCTTTAACTAGTTCCCGACCGCGTGCCGTCATTTCACGGTGGCAGTCGGGATGCTGAGCGCGAATCGCCGTAAAAAGGCGGCGATCTGTGAATAGCCGCTAGGGGGTGCGCGCGCGCGCCGCACTCCTGAGGAGTGTGCCCGTGGCTCAGGCGGACCCGATGTCCGCCGGCGAGCCGCGATGAGCGGCCACAGGGAAAGACCGGGAAACCGCCGATGTAAACACGGCGATTCCCCATTCTGACAGTGCAGGCATGGGAGATCTACTGTCACTGGGATCAGTTAGATCTCTCATGCCCATGGTAGCCCAACCCCCCCACAGAACACAGTTAACCCCTAGATCTCCCCTGGCAGGCTAACCCCTTCACTGCCAATGACATTTATACAGTAATCAGTGGACATTAAAATTTCTGATCGCTGAATAAATGTCATTGGTCCCAAAAAAGTGTCAAAAATGGCCGACATGTCCGTTGCAATATCGCAGTACTGCTAAAAATCGCAGATCGCCGCCTTTACTAGTAAAAAATAAAAAAAAAATAAAAACCCCAGAAATTAATTCTCATCATCCGTAAACGTGGCCACTTTTGCACAAACCAATCAATAAACACCAATTGTGATTTTTTTTTTATCACAAATATAAGGAAGAATATAAATCGGCCAAAACCGGTGAAAAAAAATGTTTTTTTATATTTTTTTGGATTTGAATTTTAGCAAAAAGTAGGAAATTAGTTTTTTTTTGCAAAATGGTCGCTCTTCTTTTGTTTATAGCTGCGATCACAAATGATGCAGAGGGGATCAAATACCACCAAAAGAAAGCTCAATTTGTTGGGAAAAAAGTACGCAAATTTTGTTTGAGTACAACATCGCACGACCGCGCAATTGTCAGTTAAAGCGACGCAGTGCTGAATCGCAAAAAGTGCTCTGGTCCTAAAGCTGGAAAACCTTCCGGTTGGTAAGTGGTTAAAAAAAAAATGCATTGATACATGTCTCCCAGGGCAGTACCCGGACCCCCATACCCCTTTTATGGCTCATTACTAGCATATACAGGTATACCTTCAAAATGAGCACTTTACAAAATGAGCAGATTTTTACTGTTCGGCTCCTATAGACTTCAATGGAGTTCGCTCTGTTCGGGTTAGAGTTTTTCCCCTGTTCAGGAGTTCTGCTGCAAACCGAACGGGGGGGGGGGGGGTGTTCCTCCCATCTCTACTGGTAATTGGAGCTGCCCATACTGTGATTATCTACATATCTCATGGAACCTCTTTGCGCTTGGTACTTGCATTTTTACGAAGTGCAAAAGGGGACCAGAAATTTGTCAGTCTCAGAAGTGTCAAAGTCAAAAGATTCTATTTAGACAGCAGTATCTGTTCAATACAGATTGGTGATGCTCAACGTATTAACTTTCTTTTTAGCAGGGGACAGTTTTTTAACAATTTTATTTTATAGACAGAGGTGCTTTAAATATTGGTGATCACATTTGGCAGGATTTCAGACTCTATGGTGAATTGGTGATTGTGATGTATCCGGCCCTGTCAGTTATATTTAATTGTTTATTATTATTAATAATAATAATAATAATAATAATAATAATAAAAAAATTTATAACACTGGCTACATAGCTGGTCTATGATTAACATACATTGCTTTCAGAGATATTTAAATTGCAATCTGAGATTTGATTGAGGCATCATAAGCAATGTTTTATAGAGAAAACAATTAATATCAGTCCCTGTCCCAGAGGAGCTTACACTCTAATTGACCTAAATCAGGAAAACAGCATCACACATGCTAGGTACAGTTTGGACAGATGGTAATTAACCTACAGATATGTGCTTGGATTTTATAAGGGACACAGTGTACAATAGCTAGGAATCAAACTCAAACACATGTGTCTTATTTTATCTCTTTTTTTTAAAATAAGAATATGTAGTAATGGATTTGTCTAAAGTCACCCACAAGTATGATTTAATCTTGTATATGTTTTCTGTACATTAATCTTGTATACATTTGCCTTACTCTTAAAATGACTTCTTGCAAATGTGTTCTTCATTATCCAGTATAAATACATTTTCTTAAATGTATTGTTCCACAGAACAGTCTGGGCTCTTTGTTGTTACATTATGGCAAACTTCAAGGCTCTAGCAAGGCTTCTTCGCAGAAATAAACCAGTGGATAATTTATTTATTTTTAAAAGACTTATAATAGAAGTACATTAGTTACTGTTTCACCTTGGATTTATGTGTAGCACGCACAATACTGTGGCGAAGGAAACTTGGCTCTGGTTGGCTTACAGCCTTATAAAGTTTAATCGTATATAAAATTCACACTGCTTAGAAGAACAGCTATAGAAAATGCAAACATTTCCAAAGACAATGATAAAGCTAAGAATAATATAATACACAAATGGTAGCACTGATGAATAATTCTCTTTATAAAAGTATTGCCGTTGCAATAGATTTTTATGGTAGTTAAAGAGGAAGTAAATTTCCTCTACTGACTGTTACCTATAGGTAAGCCTATAATAAGGCAAGCCTATTATAAGGCTTACCAATAGGTAGTGTAAATGTCTCCTAAACTTGCACCGTTTAAGAGATATTTACATTACATGCAGCCACTGACATGACTGGCGCATGTGCTCTGAAGGAACGGCCACCCGTGCCATTTCTTCCGTGCCGTGAATGGCGGGGGGTGACGTCATCGTGGCTGCGGCCAGTCACAGAGCTGGAGCCTGTGAACCTGGAAGCAAGATGGGTGAAGACGGAAGCAGCTGCAGCACTGACATTGTGGAGCTGGAACAGCTTTGTTTCAAGGTAAGTTTCACATAATGTGCTAGCATGCGACTTTACCTTGCAAAAAAAAAAAAAAAGTCCAGAGATATACAACCACTTTAAAATCTAACTGTAGCAAAAACATTTTTTTCTTTCTAGTATTCAATAGAGTGGGTAAGAATCAGAACCTCACTCGGCTTTTCATTCTCATCTGTGTCTTCACTAGGGAATGTTCCCCTTACTTTCTGTTCTAGTGACATCTGGAGAACAAACAAGAGTTTGTGGGTGTCACCATAACAGAAAGACACTACAGCAAAAAAAAATAGACGTTCTACCTGTACTCTACTAAAAAATATGTTTTGTGGCTGTCTCTGTCCCCATCAGTGAAATATATCATCAGCTTCTGTCTTTGTAAAACCCTGTCCCAACGGGGACATAGAAAGCAGTAACAAACTTAACAAGGGCCCAGCCCCTAATTCTACCTCTTCTTCTACAATAAGAGTCTTATTGGGGTGATGGTCCACTTTTTATTACAACTACTGACTGGTACCAGAATGCTTGTCCAACTGTGCATGATAGGTACATCCTTTCACAGCCTAAAAGAATTCTGTCCCTATGGACAGATGGACAAGGTTTTGCTGGCAGGGAGCAGAGGTTTTGCTTTATAAGAGCCCTTTCACATTGGGGCCGTCCGAGCATCAGCTATAAAGCGCCGCTAGTATAGCGGGGCTTTACTGCTGTGATAGTGGCACTTTGGCAAAGCTGTTATAGCGCCGATTTGGCGCTGCTATTTGGGCGGCAGTGGGGCACCTTTAACCCCTAAGAAGGGGTTAACAAGGGTTTTAAAGAGCCAGCACGCGGCGCTTCCGAAGCGGTGTACAACTTCTTCGGAAGCACTGCCCATTCATTTCAATGGGCAGGGGCGTAGGAGGAGCAGTGTATACACTGCTCCCGCACCGCCCCAAATATGCTGCTTGCAGGACTTTTTTTCCTGTCCTGCAAGCGCACCGCCCCAGTGGGGTGCATTAAGAGGCAGATTAGAGACGTTTTACAGACGCTATTTTTAGCAAAAAAAAAGCCTGTAAAGCGACTCAGTGTGAACAGGGTCTTATTGAGGTTGATGGGCTGTTCTTATTGTTTTCATGCTGAAAGCAAGCTCATTTTATTTACTTTTTGCTTTTGCCAACATGGCTGGCTGGTGATCCAGACTCCCCAAATATCATAATATACATGTGTACGTGTACAGTATGATGGGAATTTACTAAGACTGGAGTAGACAAAATCTGGAGCAGTCGTGCATAGCAACTGATTAGCTGAAAATTTACGCTGATTAGATATATATATATATATATATATATATATATATATATATATATATATATATATATACAGTATATATACACTCACCAGCCACTTTATTAGGTACACCTGTTCAACTGCTTGGTATCACACATTGCTAATCAGCAAATCAAATGGCATCAACTTAATGCATTTAGGCATCTAGTTGCGGTGAAGACGACTTGCTGAAGTTCAAACCGAGCATCAGAATGGGGAATAAAGGGGATTTAAGTGACTTTGAACATGGCATGGTTGTTGGTGCCAGATGGGCTGGTCTGAGTATTTAAAAAACTGCTGATCTACTGGGATTTTCACTCATAACCAACTCTAGGGTTTACAGAAAATTGTCCAAAAAAGAGAAAATATCCAGTGAGCAGCAGTCGTGTGGAAAATGCCTTGTTGATGTCAGAGGTCAGAAGAGAATGGGCAGATTGGTTAAAGATGATAGAAAGGCAACAGTTACTCAAATAACCACTCGTTACAACCAAGATATGCAGAATACCATCTCTGAATGCACAACACATCCAACCTTGAAGCAGATGGACTACAGCAGCAGAAGACCACGCCAGGTGCCAATCCTGTTAGCTTAGAACAGCAAACTGAGGCTACAATTCACACAGGCTCGCCAAAATTGGACAATAGAAGATTGAAAAGACATTGCCTGGACTGATGAGTCTTAATTTCTGCTGGAAAATGCAGATGGTAGGGTAAACTACATGAAAGCATGGATCCATCCTGCCTTTTATCAATGGTTCAAGCTGGTGGTGGTGGTGTAATGGCGTGGGGGATATTTTCTTGGCACACTTTGGGCCCCTGAATACCAATCGGGCATCAATTAAATGCCACGGACTACCTGCGTATTGTTACTGACCATATCCATCCTTTTATGACTACATTGTACCCATCTTCTGATGGCAACTCCCAGCAGGGTAATGCACCAAGTCACAATGCTGAAATCATCTTAAACTGATTTCTTGAACATGACAATGAGTTCACTGCACTCCAATGGCCTCCACAGCCACCAGATCTCAATCCAATAGAGCACCTTTGGGATGTGGTGGAATGGGAGATTTTCATCATGGATGTGCAGCTGACAAATTTGCAGCAACTGCGTGATGCTATCATGTCAATATGGACTAAAATCTATAAGGAATATTTCCAACACCTTGTTGAATCTATGCCACCAAGAATTAAGGCAGTTCTGAAGGCAAAAAAAAAGGGGCCCAACCCAATACTAGCAAGGTGTACCTAATAAAGTGGCTGGTGAGTGTGTATATACAGTATATATATATATATTTATATATGTATATATATGCAATATCTCACAAAAGTGAGTACACCCCTCACATTTTTGTAAATATTTTATTAAATCTTTTCATGTGATAATACTGAAGAAATGACACTTTGCTACAATGTAAAGTAGTGAGAGTACAGCTTGTATAACAGTGTAAATTTGATTTCCTCTCAAAATAACTCAACACACAGCCATTAATGTCTAAACCACTGGCAACAAAAGTGCGTACACCCCTAAGTGAAAATGTCCAATTTGGGCCCAAAGTGTCAATATTTTGTGTGGTCACCATTATTTTCCAGCACTGCCTTAATCCTCTTGGGCATGGAGCTCATCAGAGCTTCACAGGTTGCCACTAGAGTCCTCTTCCACTCCTCCATGACGACATCACAGAGCTGGTGGATGTTAGAGACTTTGCGCCCCAAATAAGTTTATCTTGGTCTCATCAGACCACAGGACATGGTTCCAGTTATCCATATTTCCTTAGTCTGCTTGTCTTCAGCAATCTGTTTGTGGGCTTTCTTGTGCATCGTATTTAGAAGAGGCTTCCTTCTGAGACAACAGCCATGCAGACCAATTTGATGCAGTGTGCAGCATATGGTCTGAGCACTGACAGGCTGGCCCCCCATCAACATCTACAGCAATGCTGGCAGCACTCATACGTTTATTTCCCAAAGACAACCTCTGGATATGACACTGAGCACGTGCACTCATCTTCTTTGGTCGACCTTGGCAAGGCCTGTTCTCAGTGAAACCTGTACTGTTAAACTGCTGCATGGTCTTGGCCACCATGTTGCAGCTCAGTTTAAGGGTCTAGGCAATCTTTTTATCCACTTCCCGACCAGCACCGTAAATAGGTGGCGGTCGGGTTTGAGCGGCTCTACCAGTATCATTTTTTAGAGCTGGCGGTCGGCTATCCAGGGGTAAGGACCGATCAGGCTCGTTACCCCAGGGGGTGGGAGGGGACATCCCCCCTCCCGCCACCTTCCGCCGCTCTTCTCCGGCCTCCCGTCCCACTGGGAGACCGGAGCGACGATCCAGCACGTCCGCCGGCTGGAAGGAGACCTGACAGAAGCCGTAATCGGCTCTGATCGGGTCTCCTTCTGCAAATTCCGGAAGCGACGTCACAACGTCACTTTCGGTTTACACGGTGGCTAACGGAGCCAATTTTAAAAAAATGACAGTATTCAGAATCGCCGTTTTTGGCAATCTGAATACTGTGAAGTGCAAAGGAGGGATGGGGGGTCTTTTAGACCCCCCGGCCCTCCAAAAAGAGTACCTGTCACCATATATTACTATCACAAGGGATGTTTACATTCCTTGTGATAGCAATAAAAGTGATCAGATTTTTTTTTAAAGGAACTGCTAAAAATAAATAAAATTAAAAAAAAAAAAAGATTTAAATCGCTACTGTCCCCGCGAGCTCGAGCAGCAAAGAAAACGCATATGTAAGTCGCGCCCACATATGAAAACGGTGTTCAAACCACACATGTGAGGTATCGCCACGATCGCCAGAGTGTGAGCAATAATTCTAGCAAAAGACCTGCTCTGCACCTCTAACCAGGTAACCGTTAAAATTTTTTAAAGCGTCGCCTATGGAAATGTTTAAGTACCGGACTTTGTCGCCATTCTGCGAGTGCGCGCAATTTTCAACTGTGTCATGTATGGTATCTATTTACTCGGCGTAACATCCTCTTTCACAATATACAAAAAAATTGGGCTAACTCTACTGTTGTCTTATTTTTTAACTCAAAAAAGTAACATTTTTCCAAAAAAATCGCGCTTGAAAGACCGCTGCGCAAATACCGTGTGACAAAAAGTATTGCAACAATCGCCATTTTATTCTCTAGGGTGTTTGGAAAAAATATATATAATGTTTGGGGGTTCTAAGTAATTTTCTAGCAAAAAAAATGTTTTTAGCTTGTGACCACCAAATGTAAAAAAGTGGCCCGGTTGGTAAGTGGTTAAAGCCTAGGCCATCTTTATGTAGAGAAACATTTTTTTTCAGATCCTCAGAGAGTTCTTTGCCATGAGGTGCCATGTTGAACTTCCAGTGACCAGTATGAGAGAGTGAGAGTGATAACACCAAATTTAACACACCTGCTCCCCATTCACACCTGAGACCTTGTAACACTAATGAGTCACATGACACCATGGAGGGAAAATGGCTAATTGGGCCCAGTTTGGACATTTTCACTTAGAGGTGTGTGTTGAGTTATTTTGAGGAGGCAGCAAATTTACAATGTTATACGAGCTGTACACTCACTACTTTACATTGTAGCAAAGTGTAATTTCTTCAGTGTTGTCACATGAAAAGATAGATTAAAATATTTACAAAAATGTGAGGGGTGTACTCACTTTTGTGAGATACTGTATATATACAGTATATACATATATATATATATATATACATATTTTTTTTTGCACGGAACATACAGTTTACCTCACCCAGCATTGATTAATGGCTTAAGGACCCCCCCATGTACATATACTGTGGCAGGGCGTCCCTTATGCCCAAAATCACATACCTGTACGTGATTCCTGTGATCGGCTCTGGGGCGCGCATGTGCTGCCAGAGCCCCGCTCCTGCTCTGATTGCACACAGGGGAAGCCAATCAGCAGGTCTGGGAGCTGCGATGGCTGCTGGCCACCCGCGATCGTTCACAGGAGAGGCAGAACGGCAGTCTGCCTATGTAAACAAGGTAGGCCGCTGTTCTGTGAGGGAGGAAAATGGAGATCTTGTGTTTCTGCTAGGCAGAAACACAATCTCTGTTTTCCACTTGTCACAGCATTCCCCCCACAGTTAGAAAGCACTCCCTAGGAGAACACTTAACCCTTTGATCGCCCCTGATGTTAACCCATTCCCTGCCAGTGTCATTTATACAGTGACAGTGTTTTTGGTTTTTTTTTAGCACTGATCACTGTATTGGTGTCACTGGTCCCCAAAAAGGGTTACTTAGGGGTTAATTTACTAAAGCTTGAAAGTGCAGAATTTGGTGCAGCTCTGCACAGAAACCAATCAGCTTCAAGGTTTTATTGTGAAAGCTTGATTGAACAAGCTGAGGTTAGAAGCTGATTGGCTAGCATGCACAGCTGCATCGGTTTTTGCACTCTCCAACTTTGGTAAATCAACCCCACAGTGTCAGAGTTGTCCGCCGCAATGTGGCAGTCCCGCTAAAAATTGCTTATCGCCGCCATTACTAGTAAAAACAATAAAAAAGAAATAAAAATTCCATAAATCTATCCCATAGTTTGTAGACGCTATAACTTTTGCGCAAACCAATCAATATACGCTTAGTGTGATTTTTTTATGAAAAATATGTAGCAGAATACATATTAGCCAATTGATGAAGACATTTGATTTTTTACATTTTTTTATTGGATATATGTTATAGCAGAAAGTAAAAAATATTGTTTTTTTTTTTCAAAATTGTCAGTATTGTTTTGTTTAGAGTGCAAAAAATAAAAACCACAGAGGTGATCAAATACCACGAAAAGAAAGCTCTATTTGTGGAAAAAAAAGACATCAATTTTATTTGGGTACAGCTTCGCCAACCACGCAATTGTCAGTTAAAGTAACGCAGCGCCAAATTGCAAAAAATGGCCTGGTTAGGAAGGGGGTAAAACCTTCCAGAGCTGAAGTGGTTAACATATCACATGCAGTGGTAGCACCATTCCCTTTTGCATTATAAAATGGGAAATGTCACTGAATAATCACAGATGATGTTCAAATATTTGTTTGTGCAAAAACATGCCGTTCTGTCAATAGTGGTGCTTATTATTACACAGCTGTGAATTCCTAGATTCTCCAAACATTGACATAGCTGGCAAATATTGGGTTTTGTAAGGCCACACTTTGACAATGGCATTGACAACCTAGCTGAAGGTTTTAGTATGCATTCCACCAGTCACTATAAAATTAGATGTTAGACTTAAGTAGAATTGAATTGGTTTAAAGTGCTTTTGCTACATAAAATTGCATGTGCTATAAGATAAGGATTATTGTTATCTGGAAGAGAGATAAGTGGAGCATTCGTATATCTCAGCTCTTAATTCTCTAGCTCTCCTGTACTGCTCTACCTTTGTGAATTCAAGAACCGTAGGTATGACTAGGTAAGGTAGCCGGATACAAAGAACATAATGAGCTTTTCGCTTCCCCTCCCCAACACAGATAAGTTGTTCAATTGATATTGCAAGAATTTTATCAACTATTTTAAATTATTACATAACATTAGAGGCTTTAAACCATTTTTCCATTGCCGATAAAACTATTTTAAATAACATTTTCGAAATGAATATAAAACACACATATTTTCTTTTAAGCGTAGGATGTTTAAAAAACCAGTGACATAACACATCTAGTTCAGACAAACATCAAATATAGAAATAAACTACAAATGGCATTTACATAACTCTTCTTTCTGTAGAAAACCTACATTACAAGCAGTTTATTCATTTTTGTTAATGGGGTATTTTTATCAAGCTTGCTCCCTGCAACTCAGTACCAGAATAGAGAATTCTCAATGCCAGGGTGGCATTCCACTACCACCATCAGGATGAGAACAGACTGTGCTACAAGTCTGCCAGCTGTAGTATTTCCTTTAAGTTGCAAGCTAGTATACCAGCAATAAAGCTATCAGGAAAGTAATGGCATCTGCGAAAGGAGGTTGCTGCGGTGCTTGGGACAAATAAAGCATGCATAGAGACACTATGAAGGGTGGGTATTTTAGGTGGATGATAATATACTGGTATACAGTAGATTCTTTTAAGTGCAATTTCATGGTTGTAGTTCTTCTATAATTATAAGGGAAAACATTAATACTAATTGACTTATGCTAATGCTAGATTTGAAAATATGGCTCTAATTAACTCTGCCATGGGACCTGGGGGTTACAACAATTGCAAGAAAAACAGGCTCTGGAAAGAAGGCCAGGATTCTGTCTGCAGTCATGTGCCACGTTCACCAACCCGCACTGCACACATTTATTTCTTTTGTGCTTAAACTTGCCTTCTCTGCAACTGTTAACCACTAAATGCATAAGCACTTATGGCATAAGAAATATCATAAGAGGAATAGATTAATATAGCGACCAGATTATCTTTTTAATGAGGGGACTATTTGTATGGGGACTTGCCAAGAGCACAAGTTCCTGCCCCACTTCTTCATGCTGCCAGAATCCTCCCTCTTGAGGTTTTAACCCTCCGCCATCTTATGTCCATCTCCTTGCCAGAGGCCTTCTCAAGATATTCCTGGCCATTGACCTTTATATCCTAAGGAAGGAATGTCCAGCCAAAAAAAATTAGGATTGCTGCATCGTAATGGTATTACTTTAAATTGTTTATAACCCTAAAAAAATGGATCCTGTTCCTTTAAAGCATGTTCTATAGCACAGTGCTTGTGCTGTGTCATTTGGCCCCTTCTATCACCGGAAATATCTGGCTGATCCAGCCTGGTTCTGCCCTTCCCCTTGTAAACTGACCACAGTTTATCATGGCTGCTGACCCCTGACACTGTGGTCAGTTTATGTGCCTCTGTCATCCACAGCTCTCCTCTGTCCTCCTCTGTCCTCTCTCCCCCTCCCTCCCTGCCTGTCAGCTCCATCTGCTCCCAGATCCTCCCTTCTGCTGGAAAAATAACTGTTTTATTTCTATAGTTCCCTCTGTTAGATAACATGATGTTCCCCAGTGTATGTGATTTATAAAAATATGCTGCCTAATACCTTATTTCAGAGAGCCGCTCGGTGCTCCAGTGACTGCCCGCCGGTCTCCCCTCTCCTTTTCCCAGCTGACGGGGATTCTCCGCACCTCCCTCTGCAGCTGTCAGATTGTGAGAGGAGACCAGCGGGCAGTCATTTGAGCACTGAGCAGTGCTCTGAAATAAGGTATCATACAGCATATTTTTATAAATCACATACACTGGGGAACATCATGTTATCTAAAAGAGGGAACTATAGAAAGAAAAAAGTGGCTTTACAACCACTTTAATATGGCAATACACCTCACATAGACATACTATCTGGGGGTCACTTGACAGCATTTTGTCAATCACATATAATGTATGAACGCAGCAGTCACATGTGAAAGCAGCGCACAGTAAATTTTAGTAAGCCATATTCGCTACTTAGTCTCTCTTCTCCTGGAGTCATCAGTACTCATTGAGAGGGTCTTGGTTTACCTTAGGCGATGTATCCAGCTCACTGCTCTTTACAGGTAGCCTCCCTGAGACAGGATCACTGCAGTCACCTCTGGCTTGGATACATTTCTCCCAGGTCCTCCAGGGGAAAGCCTCACTCCAGGGAATACTTGGCCTGGCCTAAAAGACCTTTTGCAACCTGCTACAGCCTCCTTCACCATGAGTCAGGCTGTCTATGACCAAATCTTTTAGGTGCAGGTCTACCTCTACCTGTCCTCCAGCCTTGTCCAGAGACTCTACTTACTGACTAAATCTGTCTGATGACTCCCATTCCCCAATTGCACTAGGGCTTATCCCAACCTGGTTTATAAATGGGAACTGACATCACTACAGGAGGGCTCTAACTAAAAGGGACCTATCACCTAATTACATCTTTCTCCCTTACCAGCACTATTCTGGGACAGATCCACCTAGTGGCAGACTAGTACTCCTGGTTTAACACTGAATGAGCCTCCCCAGATGAGATAACCATCAGGGATGTGCGCCACACCATCACGTGTGTTCCCAATCAGCCATCCAAAAATCAGAATAAGAAATAAGTGTTCCTTTCAGAAATGATTCAGAGGTGGAGCTAGGCAGGCAGGTCAGTATCTCTGGAAAGAAGGTTTGTGAATGGTGGAGGTGGCTTTACAGCAGGAAGTTAGGCATTTTGGAAAGGAAGCACAGCCACAAACCCAGAATCAGGGCAATTTGGTTGTCCTCATAATGGTTTGCCACTAAAAGTAGATTGCTGTACGTTAGACCTGAGGTTTAATTGCAGTGTTTATTAGATTACAGAAATCTATATAAAAAAGAGATTAAACCTTGACTATGTACTGTATATACTTTCATTGCATCCAGTAAAATAAAAAAATAAAAAAATACGTTCAGTTTAAAAAAGCGATGTGTCCACCAGTCTTGATTGAAGCTACCGATCCAAAAATGTCATCACTGCACCCCAGCAAATATCTCTATTAGCTCTATTTTAGAGCCCTATTGCATTTACCTCCACTTTCTCTTCTGTATGTTAGTTGTGGAATAGACTCCAGCTCTGTGTGGAGTGGAATCAATGCCCTAAATACACAGGAAGAATCTCCGTCTCAAACAGATCCAGTCATGACAAAGGGAAAAAAGTGAGGCAGCAGACACTGAGACTCTGGAGAACCCTTCTCTAGGAAAGAAACACATATTTGGGGAGCTGGGGTATCAGCTTTGCAGCTGCAGTCTCAAGGTGGACCTGCAGATCTATTTTTGACATAAGGTCCATTGCAAGACTGGCAATGCATTATCACTTTTAGCCATATTTAATAAAAAAAAACTGGTAAACTGTTGCCAGAAAACTCACTTGTCAGAAGAGGTGTCAAAAAAACTCATGGTGTGCTTTCTGAATATTATTCCTTGCTATACACACATGCCTGATGTAAGGTAGGTAGATTGATTAAGAACTACCTCCAAGATAATCAGCTTTTGATAACCCTGTGCACCTATACACCACCAGTTCACAAAGTGTTAGACCATCAGCGAGCTGCACTAGGCACCTCAATTCATGAAAATGTAGGTCCTGCTGCATTTTTTGCAGTGCACCACAAAGCAAATCATGCATTATGGTATGCTGCTGTGTGTTTTAATGCAGATGCATTTTGGATATGTATTTAAAGGGTTGTAAATGTTGAAAGTTTCAGCAGCATGAAGGTAAAAAGCCTTCTGTGTGCTGCTCCCACCCTCCAGCTCCCCTTAATACTCACCTGAGCCCCCTCTTGATCCAAAAATGTGCATGGGAGCCTCGGCTGTTCCGGGTCTGTCTCTCCTCATTGACTGAGGCACAGCAGTGGGGGGCCATTGGCTCCCACTGATGTCAATCACAGCCAGTGAACCAATAAGGAAAGAGCGGGGCTCAGGAGCGAGCATGCACCAGTGTACCCATAGCAAGCAGCTTGATATTGGGGGGCACTGGTCAAGGGGGAGGCACCGAACGGGCCGGTGGAGGACCTGAGAAGAAGAGGATCGGGGCTACTCTGTGCAAAACCATTACAAAGAACAGGTAAGTAGGATATATTTGTAATTAAAACAAACAAACAAACAAACAAACCTCTAATGGCACCACAGTGCACCAACATATATTATGGTAATGCATGTCTTTCTGTATGTTACAACAATGTGAGTAGTGTGAATAAGTAATGACCTGTTAAAGTGTTTATTAAGTCTATGCCAGACCCTCTATTAGAGCCTGGCATAGCACACTGTAGAAGTCTTTTATAAAAACAAGGCTTGTAAATACCTGTTTAGAGCTTTCTTCAGGCCGGTCACATGACTCATGGCTGCTGTACTGCTCTGATGGATGGCTTCTGCAGGAAGGGCAGAGATCTTCCTCTGATGTCAGCCTGGGAGGTCACTCAACCCCTCCTGCAGTAGCCCTGGAAACCGGCCGAGAGTCACATGACTGACCGAAGATCACGCTTAATCGGTATTTACAGGCCTCATTTTTATAAAGGACTAATACAGCGTGCTATGCCAGACTCTAATAGAGGGGCTGGCAGTAAGCATTTATCATGTTTTATTTTTACTAGTAGCGGAAGGGGGGAGGGGGTGGGAACAGAGACACAGATCTCACATGCAGGGAGGAAGGGGTGAGGAGGAGAGATGAGAGCAGAGCAGGGCTGCAGATAACAAAGGGACGTACCCTGACCACGATGGTCAGGGTTCAGCAGCCCTGATTTTTGTGGTCAGTGCAGAGAGGGGGACACAGGAAGTGGTAGGCTCAGGGAGGTTTTTTACAGTTTAGACAGGAGGCAGATTACACAGCGCAAGCACTGTGCTATGAACATGTATACATACAAAATTTTCCCTACAGCTATAAAAAAAAAAAAAAACAATAAGCAGCACATTTTATCTGACAGTTTGAAAATGAAGGAATTGTCTGCTTGGTTGTTATGGACAGAGTGCAACTGATGCACATAAGTAACCATAATGCCTATCTTAGTGGATCAGAATTGCAGAACTACCGCCTTACATGTTTTTGTCTCATATACACCTGCCTCTGCTGTTTGATTAAAAAAATGGTACAGTACTACTCTTTAACCACTTCAGCCACGGAAGGATTTCCCATGTTAGGGCCAGAGTACTTTTTGCAATTCGGAACTGCGTTGTTTTAACTGACAATTGCGTGGTCATGTGACGTTGTACCCAAACAAAATTTGCATTCTTTTTTTTTCCACAAATAGTGCTTTCTTTTGGTGGTATTTGATCACCTCTGTGTCATTTCTGATCACCGCTATAAACAAAACTTTTTGCTAAAATACAAATCCAAAAAAATATATATAAAAAAACAAATGTATTCATCGTTTTTGGCCAATTTATATTCTTCCTCATATTTCTGGTAAAAAAAAATTGCATCAATGTTTATTGATTGGTTAGCGCCACGTTTACAAACGTTAATGTGAATTAATTTCTGGTGTTTTTACAATTTTTTTTTTTACCGGTAATGGCGGCGATCTGCGATATTAATTGGGACTTTACAAACGTTAATGTGAATTAATTTCTGGCGTTTTTACGATTTTTTTTTTTACCGGTAATGGCGGCGATCTGCGATTTTAATTGGGACTGTGATATTGCAGCGGACATGTTGGAGATTTTTGACACTTTTGGGACCAATGACATTTATACAGTGATCAGAAATTTAAATATCCACTGATTACTGTATAAATTACATTGGCAGTGAAGGGGTTAACCTGGGGGGGCTATAGGGGTTAATTGTGTTGCCTGGGCGTTTTCTAACTGTGAGGGGGCTGGGCTGTCAGGGGCATAAGAGATCTAAGTGATCCCAGTGACTGGGATCAGTAGATCTCTTAGATGCTGCCTGACAGCATGGGGAACTGCTGTGTTTACATCGGCGGTTCCCCGTTTTTTCTTCTTTAGTAAGCAATCGTGGCTTGCCTGTGGACATCGGGTCCGCCCGAGGCGCTGGCACACTCCTGCAGAGTACGGCATGTACGAGAGCACGCTGCCGGTGTCGCGCTCCCACCCGCTTGCCACGCATGTGGGAGCTGCCATTTAAAGACAGCGATGCGCGGGTCGCTGCCATTGTGCAGCAGCAAATGTATGCGAGGCGGTCGGGAACCGGTTAATATTCTCACCCTCCCCACTGCGTGCCTTTGAATGACAAACGTAGACAGGCTCCCTGGGCTATATGGGTTTTAGATACCATCTACTATACCCTCTGTGGTGCACCCAACTTTCACAGAGCAAGTTTCATCTGGATGAGAAGGAGAAGGATTACTTATAGAGCCCATCCAATCCCTGTGTACACATTATCCCAGGACTAAGGAATTTATCTGCAGTATTGGAATGTTACTTAGAGGAGTATCCAAGAATTGTGAGACAGACTACAAGCGCCTTTAACAGAATCTTGTTTTGTCTTTATGAGAGAGGGTTTTCTTCAGAGAGCAGCATTCCTGAGAACACTGAAGTGGCAGGTTCACAAAACCCTCTGCAATGAGTACAGACGATTTGTTGTGTTCCTCATTGTATTGTGCGCTGCTTTATCCACTTATACAGGTGCAATAAATAGTATGAAAGTTGTTCAGAGTAAGATCTTGTACTGTACAGTGGGATCTAGACTACAAGGACATGTAACACATCAGCAATGTCTGATTTAGTTTTGTAGTGTTCACATTGAGGCTGTGAGTATAAGTTCAATTAGCCATGAAGAAAAATGTCAATCCCTGTTGCTGTGGGCTTTACTGCAGTGATATGCTCGTTCCACTAGGCACCTTCCACCAGCCAGTGCACAGCCAGATAAAAAAAAGATAATTATTCCTTAAAGAGGAACATTCACTTAAAGTTGTGAAAATAAAAGCAAACCCTGTACAATTTGAAAAAACAGCATGGCTGGTTCTCCCCTTCCCACACCTAGAACCATCCACAGGACAAGCTGGCATCCTCCCTCTTGGTGTTGGCGTATCCCTGAGACCAGTCCTCCCACCACTGCACAGTGAGAGACCCACCACAGAGCGATTTCCACTACCTGATGAGCTGTTATCTGCTAACTTTAATGTAAGTGTTTTAAGCTTTGTTTTTATTAACAATAAACCCTGATACCGAGTGGCACTTCTTTGCATTTGTCCTTTACAGCCCCTTAATGATGCCTTGCTTGATCTTGTGCATGTGCAAAGGTGTCACAGTCAGGTCCTGATTTGCACTCGGAATCAAAACAGTATCATCCTTCAATTCATATGGAAAAACAGCCTCCTGCTATGTGTTATGTGGATATCAGAGGGGGCTGCAGATGGCCGATCACTACATCACCTTTCACTTAGGCAAGGAATCTGAAAGAGGGTGACTACACATTTACAGGTGGAAAAAAAGTATTTACTTTGACTAAATGATAACATTTTCTGTGACTGTGTAAGAGGGAAAGGGGAAGGAAGAAGATGAGAGGAAGCTCACTTTGTGTTCGCTTTAACTTGCTTGCTCTCCTGTGGTCTCTTATAGTATATGCAACTGCGCTTGGTAATCAGCTAACTTTGCATGGTTTAATATCTTTAACCTCTTACCAAGATTTCACCCCTGCATTTCTGACTGCAAACAGTGCCCATCCCTTTGCCATGTCAAACTGTAGAAGTACATGAACCTGTCATTTAATTATTTATTTATTCATTTCAGGTACTTATATAGCGCCGTCAATTTACGCAGCGCTTTACATATATATATTGTACATTCACATCAGTCCCTACCCTCAAGGAGCTTACAATCTAAGGTCCCTAACTCACATTCATACATACATATACTAGGGTCAATTTATACAGGATCTAATTAACCTACCAGCATGTCTTTGGAGCGTGGGAGGAAACCGGATGTCATTGGCTTTAGGTTCCTGTAACACTGCACAGCAGAGCTTACAGTGGAAAATAGAATCCAGTATTTGAGCTAGTTCCCTCTAAATTGTTTTGTTCATTGCTCTTGATCCAATTTTGTGAACATGCATGCAGATTAAAGAATATAGGAATTAACTCATCAATATGCTGTGGCTTGCCCACTGCCCAATCAGCCATGTAGGATGGGTCCTGGATCAAGCTGTTTTGCCTAACTACAGTGCAAAAATAAGGTCTCAGATTTGACTCTGCTGCCTTAAAGGGAAATGGGGAATTACAAGACCAATTGACCAGAATTATAAATCCTTAGGCTGGTAAAACAGTTTAAACGTGCATGTCAGCTGTGTAGCTAGCAGTTTTCCCAGAGTTTAGCTTTGATTGGCATTCAGATTTAATTACTTCACTCCTACACTTGAAATGTCTTTGGGTGACTATGGTATTGTAGGCAAAGGCAAAAGATAAAAGGAAAGAGGTAGTCCAGCTGGTTGTGCTGGAGTTTTTAATTGCATATTTATCTTTCCAGACTATTATGGATACTGCTTGTACTCCTGTATACAACTATATTGTGATGGTTTTCATGATACATAGCACCTAATCTTCCTAAAGAAGTGGATTAAACACAAGAAACACATTGATGGAGGACATGCCAGTTGATGTTACAGTACTGTATTTTTTTAACTCTTATACACTTTTTCCATTATATACAGTATGTTGTTATTGATACCTTTAGCCACTGGAATATATCATTAGTCTAAGATTTTTTAAACATTCTTTGGATGAATAACATTTCATATATGTTTATATATATATATATATATATATATATATATATATATATATCAATTTGCTGATGTTGATATGCTGGACTATTTTTTTCCTTTTATTTATTTTGTTACCTATACATTTCTAGAGGTGATCAACACAACAATCAAAGGAGAGTGATAGATCCCCTAACATCAATATTAATATACTGTATTTCTTTATCTGCAAGCCTGATGCCTCAAGCACATACTTGTTCCATAGCTGCTTTTGGACCACCCATTGGGAACCTTTCAAAAATCATTCACTTTCATCTCATCATTTACTTGGTCTTTCTTCTTAGATGACTGCAACTAGCTCCACAAAGCATTAATTTATTATTTAATTATTTCCTAGCTTGACTACTCTAACACATACTAACTTGTTTTCAAAAGTCAAACCATCTCCTCTTCAATCCAGTATATAGTCCAGTGGCTGCATGCCTTT
>BLSH010394085.1:85375-111889 GCA_018402905.1 Glandirana rugosa
GTTATATATATATATATATATATATATATATATATATATATTTGTATATACTTTACAATAAGTAGGTTTCTTACAAATTTTTAGAATCTGATTACTATATAAGGTCACCGATTTCCATAGTTATTGTTGTATGACATATACTATCTTTTTCACATATTCTCAATTTTTTTATGTCATGACATTGTAGTTGACCGTACAGGAGGTAGTTACACAAAGAACACAAATTAGGTGAAGAAATCCTTCTAATCCACGATACATAGTATTTTTGGTAGTGTTATATCAACATATGTCCTCATGTTCGTCACAGGTATTATCAGACCTTTCTATTTATACGTTAATTTTTGAGGTCGTGTTGGTCGACCTGATGGAGAATTCATATATGTTTATATATATATATATATATATATATATATATATATATATTGTGATTTGCTGATGTTGATATGCTGGACTATTTTTTTCCTTTTATTTATTTTGTTACCTATACATTTCTAGAGGTGATCAACACAACAATCAAAGGAGAGTGATAGATCCCCTAACATCAATATTAATATACTGTATTTCTTTATCTGCAAGCCTGATGCCTCAAGCACATACTTGTTCCATAGCTGCTTTTGGACCACCCATTGGGAACCTTTCAAAAATCATTCACTTTCATCTCATCATTTACTTGGTCTTTCTTCTTAGATGACTGCAACTAGCTCCACAAAGCATTAATTTATTATTTAATTATTTCCTAGCTTGACTACTCTAACACATACTAACTTGTTTTCAAAAGTCAAACCATCTCCTCTTCAATCCAGTATATAGTCCAGTGGCTGCATGCCTTTGGGGATCAGGAAATATATATTTTTTTATTTTTTTCCCATAAGAGCACATTAATCCATTTTTTATAAAAAAAAAAATGTATTTCCTCTGGATAACCTGCTTGTGTAGGGTTCTGAGGATGCAAGTTGTTTATATTATTTTGTCTTTTAATTAAATTTGATGGACACGTGTCTTTTTTCAAGCCAACTACAACATATGTTTCATCATGTTCCCCTAACGTTTTTCTCTAACCATTTTATTAATGGATACTTTTTTGCTAATCACGTTAATTGCTGCACATTTTGAATAGAATAAAAATCCAAATTTGGAATGTTACTCACACTTGCTGCATATTGTTAACCCCTTGCTTTATTTCCATCTGACACTTAACCACGCCCTACCTATCTGTCACTCAAGCTCCCTTATAATAACTCTTTCATCTCCAGGATTTATCACATGCATCTTCAATGCTTGAACGTCTAGTTATCCTCAAGTATCTCAACCATCTCCATACCGGTCAAATCCTACGTGTTTTTATATTTACTATTTGCTCAGTAACCACATTATTTATTGTAGCGTCATGCCTTCTCACCAACATCTTCCACCAGCGTCACTTTATTTCTTTCCTTTTTCAAAGTCTACATAGCTGACCGGCATATAGAACCATTAATACATTTTACTTTGAATTACAAGCTTTTGATACCTGGCCCTGTCACCATTTTTCATTATTTATTACATTGTGTTTATGCTTCTATGCTTGCTTTAAGCTTTTCTCTGCCTGTTACTTGTTTCAGTATATTTTGGGGTTATATAAAGTTAGACCATAAATAATGGTAATAGTTAGGACTTCACAGCAGCTTCTATTCAAAGATAGCAATATAGCAATATGCCAGTTTTTTCATCCAAGACTCGCCCAACATTTACCCAAGATTAACACATTTGCATTTAACATTCAGTTAGAGAAATGTGTGAATTTGGGTTGAAAGTTGTATAAATCTTGGGCAAAAATATTAATAAATGGACCCCTTAGAGGTGTTGTCATTCATAATTCTCCCGATATTAGTGAATCTGTGACTTTTATAAAAGTGAATCTATGACATACTTGGAGGAATTTCTCAGAAGCATAGTTTGACAGGGTAAACAGAAAGTGCTGGTCTATTGTGGGTAAAAATATAGCCCAAACATACAGCCATATGAAAGTAAAGATCTTTCTTAAATAATGACCCAGTGTAGATTACGATCCTTTCAGTGTTTGGTGAGGAGAACATGGCAGATGCTAATGATGCAAGCTGGTTTACACACTGCTGCAAAGGTCATAACCAAGTGCATCAAACAAGCCTTGTTTTCATATTATTCTCTTGTGTTTCCATTATGATCATTCTCTCACTATGTAGATTTGTTGTTTTATGCTGATTAATTTTTACTAATGGCTCTAATGAAGCAATTACACAAAATTGCACTTGTAATGGTTCGATAAGTGACTCTTACTCAACCAAAAAGTTTCCTGTCTAATTCGCAGTATTTCTGGATAAATCACTTGAATGTTGCAGATTTATATAATGTAGCATAGAGTAGTCCGGTCAGCCCAGTTCACACATAGTGATCACTAAAGGACTTATTCATAGATCAATAATGGGCTGCATAGCAGCCAATCTGATTTTATCAGCTTGGCCAGAAGAAAAAGTAAATGTGATGTATAAAGTGAATTTACCCAAGGCAAGCAGTCACATTTAAGTTTACAGAAATCAGAAAGCTCGAAAATGAAATCTGTCAGTTTGCTATGAGTTATGAAGCTTTGCATACCACTGTTTGCCTGCTTTTAGATATCAATATTTGCCACTGGGCACACATTTTATTTTGCCTAGCCAAGGTATTTTACTTCACAAATGAAACACATGGAAGAACGCTTGTTGTCTGAGAGTTATGGGAATATTGCTTGAAGGCTGCAAGGGTGTCATGAACTTCAGATTAAATCATAAGCAATGCTGTTAAACACCTCATCTTTCAGAGGGTGTTCTGCTCACATCACAAGTTGAAGGCACTTACTGAGAACAGAAAAGGTACAATGTGATGTGTCAGCACTTACACCGGAGACTTGCTGTGGCGATCCGTAACCAGTGCAGCGCTAGCTGTCTGGGTTTTTATCTATACAAAGTGCTGTACCTCACTGACTACCACATTACAGAAGAAATACTGCTGAGATCTGGATATCATACAGACTGCAGCCTGCTCGGAGAAATGGATTTCTTCTATCATCGTGCAGATACTGCACATTTTCCTGCTGAGTTAATTGTTTTGCTTCAATAATAATATTCTGATTTGGAAGAGATTACATTAAAAATAGAGTGTGGAATGTTATGTAGGAAATGGAAATCTATTTAATGAACATTCCTCTTACTTTGTCTAGTGATGACCTCTCCTGGTTGAGTTGTTCATTATAGATATTTATTCCAAAAATACTACTTAGAAGGACACAACGTGGAAAAACTAATGACTGTAAACTGTACAAAACCAATGGATAGTAAATTATTTTAATTCCCATATAACCTGTCATGCAAATTAAGCATTTTTGTTCTTTAATCCTATCTTTATATAACATGATTATATTACAAGAAGGAAGTGTAATAGTCAGACACAAATTTTAATATGCGGACGCAATCTCCATGGCTGAACATCAGTGGGCGAATTGGTAGGATTAAACACAGATTTTAACATATTAAAAGGGTAAAGTTGCATTTTTTTCATTTGCTGCCAAGTCAAACCAGCAAGAGATGTACAAAAAACACATCCGGTGTATATATTACAGTCAAACTAGTTTATTGCTAAGTTTAGCTGGGTATCTATTGAAAAAATGAATATATACCTGCAGTGGATCAACTGGTAATAACCTAACTTGTTTAAAAAGCATGCCATCATCGACAGTACATCATGATAAAAAGTTGCATTCGGAGTCATCAGCAAAGCCACCTTTGTGGTCTGATATGAAAATCACAAATTAGAGAATATGAAGGTACTTTCAAAACAGTCTATTCTATATGAAGCTTAAAAACAAAAAATACAAGATATGAGTGGTCAACTCAGTGCATTTTATGGCATCTACTCTGTCTTTATTTCACAAAAACATGCTGAAACTGCTGAACATCAGTCGTCCTAAGCTTACCCTTTATAGGGTACCATATGGCTTCAAATTACTACAATACTTTCTACTGCATATTTAATATGTAATAATGTGCGCTTCCCTTATGCTGTCTAGAAAACACTAACACAACAGCTAAAATTTTCCATTAGAAAAATCAATAGAATACTGCTACTGTCACAATAAAACAATTGCCTGATATTGCTACTTCTGCAAGTCACAAGTGGGCTTAGTGGAGAAAAAACAAACTTGTGCCAGCCACATTTTACTGTACTGACACCTACAGTAAAAGACACGTTAAAGTCTGAGATAATGCAGTGGTATATAAGCTCTCCTAGCATGAATCTCTATCTGCTTTGAAGCTCATCACTAGACCACAGTAATAATTGATGTTCAGAGGGAAGTACACTGGAGATTAGCAGCCATTTAACAAAAATTTCTGATGACAGGTCTAACTCTGATGTCCATTATTCCTGATCTATTAACTGCATGGACTTCAGAATGTATCTGTCAAAATCACAGCGGTGTGCAAAAAGGGAATAATAAAACTTATAGTGGTATTTCAACCCTCCTATACAAACAGACCAGAGAATCTAACTTTATATACAAGTGGTGGCTTCAGTTCAAAGAAGCATCACCCTAATGAATTAATAATGAGATTGCACTGCATGTATCATTCTGTATTCTTAATGTTTACCATGCAAATAATTGCCACTGCACCAAGCATTACTATACAGCGCAACAAATATAACATCATACTGTTATGTGTTTTCAGACTAAAAATAAAAGAAATTTAAAATAAGTAACTGCTTTTTTTCCCAAGTATTCTTTAAATATTAAAAAAAAAATACACAGCAAAGCAACTTGAATCTAATCAGAGCTGGAAACACAATGCACAATGAACTTTTTTCTACTAGCCGATGATATATGTCTACTATAAAGCAAAGACAATATGCAGCATCATGCACTTTTAGCTACTGAGCCAACCAATGTTTTATTCCCAATGACTCATAATGAGACAATGCATTTAATTCCTACTCTTTTACCTAAATCCACCTCAATTCTAATTCATACTAAAGATATGCTACATGCGATTTTTCATTCGGATGTCCTATAAGCAAATATTATCTTGGCAGATGAACATCACCAAGTACCAACACTGACAGCAAATAAGGAATGACAAGCACTCAAAGGGAGGGGGGAGCAAAATGATTCAGAACTTTTAGGAAAGGCCAACTCTTAATAGGTGCAGTTTGTGTGATCTGATGCAGTGGCAAGCACATCCCTGTTCCACTTTAAGATATATTCACAACAGGGATGGCCAAAGAACTGTTTTAAAACAAGTGAGCAGGATGGATCAAAAAAGCAGTGCTGAGACTTACGGGATTCAGGGCTGGCACTCCAGGCGCTGCAGTACAGGCAGCTGAAAATCCCCAGGACCAGAGCAGAGCCTCTGCAAATCCAAAGCATGGCTTCTCAGTGTTCCCAGCTTTAACTCCAGATCCCACAGGGGGGTTAACCCAGCAACTTCTCCCTCTGTGTCCTCTTCTGTTGCCTTGACAGCTAAGGGTGACCAGGGAGAAGGAGGTGGTGGGCTCTTGAAGGAGAGGGCAGGAGGAGGGTGACACAGGGCTTTCCCTTTAAAACCCACCCCCTTGTTCTGCAAGACCCTGACTTCTTCTCCTTCAACGTCCAAGAAACAAACTTGCTTTGCTGAAGATCATGCTTAGAGATAGGGGAGGAGACTGAGCGAAAACAGAGAGGTCTGAACAGGAGGGATGATGCGTAGCTTAACAGGAAAATCCCAAAATGGCCATGTGCAGGCAGGTTAGGGCAGAGCCAGGGATGGGAGCAGTGTGATGAGGATGCTGCAGCTGAGTCCTTCCTCTCCCAGCTCTAGCCTGAGCTCAGATACACACAGTCACTGGCTCTATATATGCATGCACACAGCAGGGCAGGCAGTCCGAGAAGACACTCCCAGCACACACATTCACAACACTTCTATATTTATTCAGCAGAGAGGAAGAACTGCCTCACTACTGCAGCATCAGCACCAGCCCAGACTCCAGGATCAGCCTCCCCAGCCCAGGGAGCTCATTGTGGAATGTGCTTGTAGGATGAAATGGAGCAAAGGATGGGAAGGGTGATGGCTTAGAGCACAAGTCCGTGTTTGTTTTAATCTTTGCAGCAGCTCCTGCAGACTGATGGAAGGGGGAGGGGATGTATTAAAAGGCTGATCAGGGAGCAAAGAGATGCTGAGGTTACAGCCTGCAGTTCACTCCTTAATCAGTAGATGGCCTTTTACCAGGGAGTCAAGGCAAAGCTAACACTTGCTACTGTATCTTCTTAATGCAGGCAATGGGATGCTAAAAAAGTGAATCCTAGAATCACATTGTGCATTCTAGTATTTAACATATTGTCTCTCTTAATTATTTTTTATTATTGTATCTGAGCAGGTAGATGTATGCACCTATAGCATGTGTCTAATTCGCATCATGTGTGAATGCATTTATGTATATTCCTATGATTGCTACAGTGATCTGCGAACTGGATATATTTAAAGCTTGCATTACTATGGCATGCTGGAGTGTGTTTTCCCTGGACCGTATCTATCTATATAAATATATATAAAACTGAGTCATAATCTGTAGTTTTCCTCTGACTGTGGAAGTTTGCCCCATATTGGCATTATATGTCCATTAACATATGCTATGAGGAAGTAAGCTTTTTTATTTTGAACACTACAAAAGGGACTGACCATAAAGAGATCACGTTGATGTAGTTGACCAGCTGGAACATGTATTGCAATATATATGAACCAAAAATCCCATTTTAAGAAAAAGCTTGCATGATATATGTAATGGTCTATAACAGTGTGCAAAGGGTTAATTCAGCACTTTGTGAACATGGTTACCCCCACCCCTTTAGTGCCTCCTGTGTTAGATATAGAGAGTGCTATCACAACAATAAAGCTGAACTTCATATAGGTTTTATTTATTTATATAGCGCCGACAGTTTGCGCAGCACTTAGAAATGCAATAAATAATCATTAAAGTGACTCTGTCACCACAATAAATGTTTTAAAAAATAGTGCCTATAAAAAAGAAAAAAAAACAAAACGTATCTGTCCCGCCATTCGTGCTGATAATGTTCACTCTCTTAGGACTTATTCACATGGCTGTTCCTGGCCATAAACATCCCAGATCAGCATTGTAAGAAGCTCAGTGCAGAAAAATCGCAGCACGCCCAGCCCGATCCTGGTAGTTACATGTATATGTGGAACCTCAGCCAACGCTGCTCCGCAGTCCACGCTCTGGCTCACTTCGCCCCACCCATCGGGGCTTAGTCATAGACTAAGGATAACTGATATCCTGCGCTGGCACTCAATGATCACCAATGGGACAGAGCATCTCTGCTTGGAGCAGCACTATTACACTAATATGGGTCCCAGGTGAGCATATTACAGTGCCAGGTATGGCCACACTCTGTACAATCTGTTTGTAAAATCTCCTTTAGATGTCCCATCATGTAGTGCAAGGGCCTGTCTGATTTGATGCAAATCGAATGGATTGTCCAGGTGGGTCCTCCTGTTCCATAGTTCTGGTACACCTAAAGGAAATTGTACAGAGATTGTACAATCGGATTGCATAGTATATGGCCATCTTTATACAAGTACATATGAGGACAGACTGGACAGAGACACTCAGCTGTCAGGCCCCGCTCCACATAGCAGGAACTCACATTCAAAAATGCAGTCAGGGACGTGAGTTCCTGCTACGTGGAGATGTGAATGGGGCCTGACAGCTGAGTGTCTCTGTCCAGTCTGTCCTGCTACCTTCAGTTGGAGTGCCGTTAACATGTAATGACAACACAAGCACAATGCGCATTTGCAGTGCATTTCTGAAACGCATGGCAAAGAGTGCATTTTCTGCACAGCTTGTCATGTGTTTGGCCAAATGTGAATGGAGCCTCATTGTTCTTATGTAAACACACCAATTTCACTTTTAGGTCCCATCCACAGTAGAGTAGTAGGAGTGCGCATTTTATGGCTCATTTTTCCCATGACAAGCATAGTGCAACCCATTGATTTTAATGGGCTGCCCTAGATGTGGCAAAGTAACTCATGGGACATTTTGGCGTGTTGCAGTTTCTACCTTTTTAACTCTGTGTTTTGCTGCGTTTGTCACTCATTTTTTCACATGGCAAAATGAGTGTTTGATTCTGCATTTGGGGTGCTGTTAACAATTAATAGCACCCAAAAGTGCAACTACTTAATTTTAGGTGTATGAACGTGGCCATACACCATACAATCTGATTGTCCACTCTCCATATGTTCTCAGGACATGCCATCTATCCAACCATTCCTTATCAGATCAGGCAAACCATTGAACTACAGTTGATGGTAGAGCTAGGAGAGGAGATTGCACAATCAGATTATATAGTATATGGCAGTGATGGCTAACCTTGGCACTCCAGATGTTTTGGAACTACATTTCCCATGATGCTCATGCACTTTGCAGTGTAGTTGAGCATCATGGGAAATGTAGTTCCAAAACATCTGGGGTGCCAAGGTTCGCCATCACTGGTATATGGTGAGCTTTACAGAACCAAGGACATACTTCTACTGTTTTCGTTTCAATGTTTTTCTTGAAATTTTTCACAAAAAGTAAATGGATTCCAGCATTAATGCAAACATTGTGGAATATCCACAGTATGATTTACATATTAACCACTTCAGCCCCGGAAGAATTTGCCCCCTTCCTGACCAGAGCACTTTTTGCGATGCGGCACTATGTTGCTTTAACTGCCAATTGCGCGGTCGTACGACGTTGTACCCAAACAAAATGTCCTTTTTTTCCCCACAAATAGAGCTCTCTTTTGATGGTATTTGATCACCTCTGCAGCTATACAAAAAAAAAAAACACAATTTTGAAAAAAAAAAACAATATTTTTCACTTTTTCATATAATACATATCCAAAAAAATTTAACAAATTTATTCATCAATTTAGGCCAATATGTATTCTTCCACATATTTTTGGTAAAACAAAATGCAATAAGCGTATATTGGTTGGTTTGCACAAAAGTTGTAGCGTCTACAATTTATGTCATTTTTATTATTATTTTTTTTTTTTACTAGTAATGGCGGCGATCTGTGATTTTTAGTGGGACTGTGATATAACGGACACTTTTGACACTTTTTTGGGACCACTGAAATTTATACAGCGATCAGTGCTATAAATAGCCACTGATTGCTGTATAAATGTCACTGGCAGGGAAGGGGTTAACACTAGGGGGCAATCAAAGGGTTAAATGTGTTCCCTGTCACAGTTTTCTAACTGTATGGGGGCTGGGATGACTGGGGGAAGAGAGATATCGCTGCTCCCATATACTGGAAACATAGATCACTCTCCTCTCCCCTGTCAGAACGGGGATCCGCTTGTTTAAATTCACGGATCCCCATTCTGTCACTGCGGGGGAGCGATCACGGGTGGCCAGCGGACATCGAGTCTGCCCCACCTGCTGATTGGCTCCATCACTAGCCAGTGAGTGCGCGAGCATGCCCACAATACAGGCTCCCATGCCCGCCGTCAGATGGCGGCGATTCAGGCAGCGGAGCCATGCTGCCGCTGTCAATCCATGACGGGCGGTTGGGAAGCAGTTAACCACTTGCTGACCGCCAACCGCAGTTTGACGGCGACAAAGAGGTGCGATATCGCAAATCGCCGTCATATGACGGCGGCTGCGAGATCGTGCACTGTAAGCGCGCGCGCCGCCGGAGGTGCGCCCGCGCGCTCACTGTGTTCGGGGAGGGCCAGGGAGCGGGTGCGGCGGCTTTGATTGCTACCCGCGATGCCCCCCCCGGAGTGAAAGAACGGAGGTCCGTGTAAGCAAACACGGACCTCCGTTCTGTGAGAGGGGGAAGGGCTGTGATCACAGCCTTCCTCTACATGGAAGCTGTGATCGCTTCCCTTCCCCAGCTAGGGCAGCCCCCTCACAGTTAGAACACGCCCAGGGAACACAGTTAATCCTTAGAGCGCCCCCTGCAGGTTAACCCCTTCACTGCCAGTGGCATTTACACAGTAATCATTGCATTTTTATAGCACTGATCACTGTATAAATGCCAATGGTCCCAAAAAAATGTCAAAATGGCCCGACATGTCTGCCCCAATATCGCAGTACTGCTAAAAATCGCAGATCGCCGCCATTACTAATAAAAAAAAATAAAAACCCCAAAAATGAATTCTCATCATCCGTAAACGCGGCCACTTTTGCGCAAACCAATCAATAAACGCCGATTGCGATTTTTTTATCGCAAATATGAGGAAGAATATAAATCGGCCAAAAACAGTGAAAAAAAATTTTTTTGTATTTTTTTTTTTGGATTTGTATTTTATCAAAAAGTAAGAAATTTGGGTTTTTTTGCAAAATTGTCGCTCTTCTTTTGTTTATAGCGGCGATCAAAAATGACGCAGCGATGATCAAATACCACCAAAAGAAAGCTCTGTTTGTGGGAAAAAAAGGACGCAAATTTCGTTTGGGTACAACATCGCACGACCGCGCAATTGTCAGTTAAAGCGACGCAGCACTGAATCGCAAAAAGGGCTCTGGTCCTAAAGTGGGAAATCCTTCCGGGGCTGAAGTGGTTAAATAGCATAATGAACAGACAAAGAAGAGAAAAATTAGGAGGCGTATGCCCCTAAACTCCATATTTACAACAGGTTTTGTCATCAATTAAGACTACCCTTATCACATAACCTAAACCCATGTTGACACACTTCTATTATATTCTTGAGCTTACTTCTCCTGTTTTCAATACTGCAGCTCTGAAAAGCATAGGCTGTTATCTGATTGCTTAGCTCCTGCACACTCTGCCAAAGGAATGATCTATGCAAGATAAAAGTAATGTAAAAAAAAAAAATAATGGCTGTGAACTATTGAGAACGGTGATCACTGATTGCATTGAAAAAAACATGCAAATGGAGGGGGTGGGTGGGAGTGATCTCCTGGAAAGGAAGGGCGGCTACAGGTCAGTTGGTGAATTCCTTCCAGTGTCTTAACAGTTTTCATGTCCTAAGGTCCATCCAGGAAGTAATGGAGAAGTAATGAAGTTTTGTTTTTTTACAACAAGCTGGACACTGAGGTAAAGGCTGTGTAGGATAAATAGAAAGCTTTTTTTCTGCAAAAGAAGTACTTTAATGCTATATTGGTATACAGGGGAGTTGGGTTTTAGAAGGAAAAAAAGGTGAACTTAGTCTTTAAGTCTTAATGGCACCCCCATGCACCTTGCATGCACTTTTGTGCACATTTGGCCAAAGTAAAACAAAGTGGTACAAAGTACCTTGAATTTTGGTGCCTTGCATTTTTTAAACAGATCATGCACTTTTTTGTGCGTTTTTTTGTATGTAGGGCAGCTCATTGTAATGAAGGGGCTTTCTGGATATTTGACAGGTGGCATTATGCTGCCTCCTTACCTCCTGTTTTAACCTCCTAAAATCATGCATCACTATGCCAAAACCATGTGCATTGCAGTGGTTGTGGGCCAATTGCAGCTCAGCCTCATTCACCTGCATGAGTCACATTCTGGAAGTGGTACTGCCCATAAAACAGACAAGGGATCATTTTTGCCAGACGTGTGTATACCACCATGCAGCTGCCTTTGCAGCTTTGGGGGGTTTTTAAGTAAAAATGCAGCCTAGCCATCTGTGTTTATCACCAACCGCAAGTGTGAACAAGGCCTTAGGGTTTGTTCACATAGTTGGATTTAAATATATACCCATTATCCATAACTTTATGACCATTGACCATTGTTACACAACAAATACCACATACCTAAACATTGTTGCTGATCAAGTACACCCCTTCATGGTAACAGTATTCCCTGTTGGCAGCGATAATGAGCCATGCCGCACTGCAAACATGGATTAAGAATGGATTGAGGAAAACAACAATGATTTTGAAGTGTTGACTCAGCGTCCAAATTCTCCTGATCTCAGTCCATCGAACAACTATGGGATGTGCTGGAAAAACAAGTCCGATTCATGGAGGCTTCACTTTGCAATGCACAGGACTTAAAAGATCTGCTACTGATGGCTTTGTGCTAGACACCACAGCATACTTTTAGAGGTCTAGTGGAGTACATGCCTTAATGGGTCAGGGCTGTTTCTGCGTCAAAAGGGGGAGCTACTCAATATAAGGTAGGTTGTCATAAAGTTATGGCTGATCAGTGTATTTTGACATGGAGCTAGTGTAATCACAGCCAGTCAGAACTGTATTGCATTGTACAGTACACAGTCAATAGTTTTATTTACAGGAGGAGAGAGCAGAGTGCTGGCTTCATCAATGTGTTGATCCCCCATTGTTCCTTTACAAGTTGGTAGCCAATCTGTATTAACTGCAGCAGAGAAAAAGATGACATCATCAACCTGGCTGTGGTCTCCGACAGGGGTGTCTGGATTGCAGGAGTGGATGAACATGATTTCAAATTCATTGGCAGGTAAAATAATTAATGAATAAATATAAAGGTTGTGTAGCACCCTCTAGTGAGCTAGAAGTTAGTGTAGGAAAATTGTAGCTTGGCTGAGGGTCAAGCCTGGGCTGTGAATCTGGGTTAGGGTTTACGGACTCAGGGCTGGGTGACTCATCCTAGCAGCTTCTCTTGTACCTCCCCCTGTTCTCTGGGACATTGAAAAATGTTCCAAACATAGTGGGTGGAAGTTAGGAGGAGTTGCTTGGAATGTTTATGAGGGCCTCAGCCAATCCCCAGTAAAGGGCTGGTAGTGGGCAGGCCACCTCACAAATAGACATGAGTCATTTCAGGGAGGGGTAGTTGGGTGGAAGATGGAGAAGGAGTGCTGAGGAGGCTGTCAATGGCACTTTGAGGGTGCCCCCTAGTGCCCCCTGGGCCTGGGGCTTGAATGCTGGAAGATTCTAAAACACTAAAAGATCTAAAAGATTCTTCTAAAACACATGGAGGAAGCCCTTCCTGGAGGCATGGAAGCAAGAAGAGAGGACAGCAGGTCAGCATGTCTGGGAGATCTCCTGAGAGTCAGCTGAGTGGGCTGGTGAGTGTCAGTCTGGAGGACTATGGGGAGAAGATAGCCTGGAGGGCTACAGAAATGGGCAGCTGTAGCCAGATGGGTTGGCAGTGCCTGAAGAGGTGGTGCTGGGATCAGTAGCCACAAGAGTGTTGCTAGCTGGACACTGAAATTCTGCTACATCATCAGGTTCCTGCCTGTAAAGGGCCATTACTTCACCTGACTAAGTGACTGTCAGGTACTCTCAGTATTCTAGCTAATTTCTGCAAGCAAATGTGTGCTGGAGTGAAGAAGAGGATCTGTATATAGAAACTGTACATAGGATAAGTTGTCCCTGAAGTTGTTGTTGAAGTCAAGTGGGCATCCCATAACCTCCCATCCCTATCCAAGTTATTACTCTCAATAAAACGAAAAAAAAAAAGTCACAGACTGTTCTCTGACTCAAGTGTGCCTGTGAAGATTTGGTGTGCCTGGCTGTGGAGGGTGGGGCATCCCATTCTTCTTGCAGCTTCTTAGGGGGTGTACTACAGTTGAATTCACACTTCAATGCAAAGCTGCCAAAGCGAATCACCACTGCGGCAACTTCCCATTGCCGACTGTGGTAGGGGGCAGTGTGGTGCGCGATTCAGCACATCGCACGATTCCCTTTTTTTTGTACAAACTCTATATGAAGTTTACAAAATGTAAACTTCATTCATGATAATGTATGGCCCTGCACTGCCCTACATTGCCATGCGATTCTACAGGATGCGGTGCAATAAAATAAAACATTTCTGCATCTTATCGCAGCATTCTGCAATGCAACCATAGGCTGCCCAGCAGTGTGAATGGGACACAAAGGAAACAATTGTTTCCTGTGTGTCCCTGCAGTGACAGATATTTCACATTGCAGTAAAATGTCTGTCACCGCACATAGTGGTAATTAGCCAATTATGACATGGTTCTTATAGGGTTAATGCATGACACAGTAAAGCTGGCTATACATATTACAATCTGACTGTACAATCTGCTTTAGATTTAGCAACATATTTGTTGTTTTGAGACCTTGCCCTTTGGATAGAAATTGAACAGATTTTTAAAATAAATTGGTGAATTTAAAGTGGATTGTACTAATAGATTGTGAAGTGTGCTGCTGGTAAGACTTGTTGTTAACTGAAAGCAGTTATTTAGTCACCCTGGTGAAATCGATGTATCAATTTGGATAAAAAAGTGCCCTGCAGAAGATTCCTTTCTTCTCAGTCTTTCTTCTTTTAGCTAGTAAGGGTTAAAGTTGTTAAAATAAACTCCTGTGCTTCTCTCCCATTGTTCATTGCCTTAGGGAAATAAAGACAGGCCTGCTGAGTAGCGTTTTTAGAGGCCTATATGGACAGATGGGCTCCAACAAAATATTGTGCATTCAGACACCTCCTATAGACATGCCATGCTGTTTTGACAGTTCCAGGTAAGTGCCTTGAAGCACTATGCTAAAAAAAAAGCCAAAACCCCACTGAACCACTAACTAGCTCAACAAAAATGCAGGGCATAAAAAATATCTATCTATCTATCTATCTATCTATCTATCTATCTATCTATCTATCTATCTATCTATCTATCTATCTATCTACTGTATCCTGCACTTAAGATGTCAAAGTTAGTTAACACTCTTTGCCAACAGTGCTAAACTACCTCTGAGGAGTAACCCCAAACTTTCAGGTCTCCACCAGAGCCACTGGGGGTGCGAGTGTTATTTTGCAGATGCGCTGAGGTGAAAATCAAGGGTAGTTTAGATTTGACAGCGAAAAAAAACACAGAGAGCTACAGTACAAAATCAAGAGGCAGAAGAGTAGTCAGACAGGCAAGGGGTTGAGACAGGTGGAAAACAAAAATGTAGTTTACCTTTTGCCACCCACATAAGGCATACGTGTATCAGAAAAGAGGGTGGGCATTATTGTTGTATGCATCGATGGACGATCAAGGTTTTTATGCTTAGCATGCTCACTATGCATGCCCAGCACAGTGACTGAGCTGGTATAGACAGCTCTTGGTCCCCAGTCAGGTTCAGGAGATCCCAATCATGTGCTCACTGTGATAGCCAATGACTCTTGTCCCTTTTCTGGGCATCTAGACCCAGGGAAAGCCAGGGCTGGGCAGGAAGGGGTTAAACAGGCAGAAGTCTTGGTGAACGGCAGACAGAGATGAAGTCCAAATAACAGATCAAGGTCAGATTCCAAAAAGCAAGTGAAGTCAGTGCAGAGGGCTCAGGCAGACTGTTTTTACAGTTTTTATCTTCAATTCTCACATTACAAGTATCATTATTTGTATTCCTTTAGGAGCACTCTCTAAGCTCAACTAAATGCTGCTGATATACAGCAGGAACCAAACTTCTGTCTCTTTAGTGCATCAGTCTATAAATGACATTCATTTGGGTGTTGTGCCTCCGCCCCCTCACTCTGCTGTGCTGAACACAAAGTAAAGCACAACCATCATTATTGTGCTGGGCTGGTGCTCTGTATCCAGATTGCTGTGCACAGTAACAAGCACCAGGTGGCGAAGGGTCAAGACTTATCATTGCAGCAAGTCTGTATTTTATGCACTATGCTAAACAAGTATTCTCGTAGGCTTTGGTAAACAGTTCAGTCCCCTCGTGACAGCAGTTAGGGTTACAATGGCCATACATTTTTCAATCTAATTGTACAATCTCTTTTAGGTTTGCCAACATTATGTTTTGGTATGAAGACAAATCCAGACCATCTATTCTATTGTATTTATATTACATAGTTCTAAAGGATATTGTACAATCAGATTGAATAGTGAATGGTCAACTTTAGTGAGGTACTAGACCTATCCCAGATGCCTGTGTCATACAAGTGGCATCATCTGGATACAAAACTGAATATGCCTGTATTTCTTGTGACAAATCACATTCCAGGAATAAAAAAAAACTCATCTTTGGACAATCAAAACTCAGAAAATGTCCTTTTCTCTTAGATTATCTGATATAGCATCAATGGTCAATTTTGGGGGAACAGCAAATAAATATTCTTCTGGTGGATATAATGGATGCCTTTGTGGTGCCTTGAGTGCAGGACACTAGATGGGTCCACTGGTGTTGGGTATGCCAAATCGTGTTAAACTGTTTAGAAGCCTCCTGCTGCCTTCCAAATCATTTAGTCTTCTTTCTTAGGGCCCAAAGCTACAAGCCATTTCTAGAGGCACAGGTTCTAAGAGAGTCTATTAAGGTGCACAGCTGAATAATAAGAAACCAAAGGTTATAGTGCTGCACCATCAACATTTTAAAGTGAGTACACAAACCCTATTTTCTCTATGATCTATTGAAGGACACATCTTAAGAAATCTAGAGTTGCCCAAAAGCTGTTCAAACGGAGGTGCTGGCAAACCCAAAGACCACAGGCAACAGAATAAAGCAAGGAAAAGCATCTGTAGAGGCAGACATAAAAATCTTGTAAAATACTTGTAAAGGTTGCAGCTTACAAAGTATGACACAGACCTGGCCTAGTGGAGTGAGCTTTAACAAGCAAACAAAGCTTTCTAACTCAAAGATCTGCTCAATAATCTCTCAAATCCAGTGGATCAGATAACCAGAAAATCTTTTTTTCATCTTGAAAAACAAATCAGAAATCTGACTAAAGGAAGCAATGGCTGAAAGGAAAACCCTGGCAGGCCTCATCATATCTAGTGCTGGACACAGGGAAGGTAACATAAACTCCTCATTAAGGTTAAAAGCAGAGGCCCCTTGGGCAAAAAGGAGGTTCTTGGTCTCAAAACAACCTTGTCCTCTAGGGAGCCCCATTTTATCTTACATAATGACAACTCTGATAACTAGAAATCCTATTGACCAAAGTGGTGAAGGGAACAGACACCTGACCCTTTATGATACTAAGGAGCAAGGTTTGTTCTTTCCTCAACTGCAGTAAAGAGTATGGGACATGGAGAAAGCATGTGGGGAAACCACCATAAACTGACACCAGTGAAAATAAATTCTCCACTTTGGATAATGAACCTCATTGGAAGAAGTTTATGAACGTTGAGCATGCTCAGGATTACTAAATCCAAAATAGCCTAATTTCTCAGAATCTAAGTTTTAACATCCAAGTCATCAAAGCCAATGAAGAAATTGAGTTGAATATAAGTCCTTGAGATAACAGATGTGCTTGATCTGGTAGAAGCCACAAAGCATTAACTTTAAGACTAGCAATGTCTGCAAACACACTTTCCAAGGACAATCTGGACTGATGAGAATGACTGGAATGCCGTTAACATTGATCCCTAGAAGTAAATGGCATAAAAGATTCAACATAGGAAAGGCATACATCAGAGAATAGTGCCTCCAAGGCATTCACTACATCCACTATCAGGTCCTGCACCCTGGAGACAATCTGTCAATCTTCTTGTTAAATTGAGAAGCTAGTAAGTCCACATCTGGACTTCTTCAATGCTGTTCCAGAACACTTTCTGATGAAGAGATGATTCCCTTAGATCCAGATATTGTCTTCTGAGAAAAATCTACCTGCTTGCTTGAAAATGAAACATTGCCCGGGCAGTATAGACTCTACCTCCATTGATGTCACAACAGTCCCAATGCCCCCTGTTGATTGATGTAAGCCATGGCTGTGGCATTGTCCAATTGAATTCCAGTGAAGTAACAATAGAGAAAATGCTTGTAAATCCAGGATGCTGATTCTAAGTTTTGATTCTTCCTTACACCAACAACCCTGAACAGAAATAAGGACCAAAACATCACCCCAACCCAGAAGACTGGTGGTCACCTTGACAATATTCTATTGTAGAAAAAAGAATTGCCTGCAGACAACACTAGGGACAGAAGCCACAATGACAAAGAACTTGGTTTGAGGACTTGAATGAATTACCTTTTTCAGTGACAGACTGTAATTCTCCCACACCATGAGAATAGAACCTGACTGAGAGCAACAAGGACATGTGATGCAGGAGAAGAAGGTGCTGACATGCAATGCTGATCCTTTGCCTACTGTTGTTAGGAAAAGTGAATACTCTTACAATCCCCCACCCCACATCCACTTCCCTGCAGCTTTTTAATCATTTCTTTCAGAAAAGAGCAGAAAAGAAGGTCTTACATATGAGGATGGTTTCCTATGAAGGGTAATTGAGACAATGTCGCCTTACACTGTTCCTCCCCCACCCAGTCTAGGACAGAGAAAAGGAATGCCCAAGCCATAACACAGCTCCAGCAGTATCCAGCAGTATGTCACACATATAGTCAATGTCACAGTATCTGATCAATGTAATTAATCAATAGAATGTTAACGCCAGCAGCCACTAGATGCCTATTAAGAAATTAAAGCTGGCCATAGACTATTCTTTTTTTTTTGTTCAGCCAGTTGAATGAATGAAAAACTGAATAGATTCCTCCTTTCACACAAGTGAGCTTTTAAGCAGCGTCCATAAAGGACACAATATCTTCTATAGGAATAGGCAAAGCTTTGTTAAAGGGGAAGTAGAGCCTAAGCTTTGGGCTATACTTCTCACATGGATCACAGGATTGTACTTTATTTTGCACTCCTGTAAACCGCTATGGGCTAAGCAAAACTTTGCTGGTAAAGGTGATTCAGAATTTACACTACGCATACAACTGGGGAAGTATGTTCTGATTCCGAATGTCATGCTTACCCCTAACACAGGTGGTCAGACACTATAGCTGGCTACTGTGTCCTTCATCTATAGCAGTTCCCTTTCCCATAAGTCAAGCAGGCCTACCGGTACTCGGTTTCCCCAGGAATTAATTATACACAATGCTATAGGGCCTAGCTACCATGCCAGAGCAGGAGTAAACTGAGAAAAGAAAACAGGTACTTGCGGTTGGCAGACAGGCAGAGTGGTTCAATGACAGTTCAGGTGAAAGACAGGCAGAGTTCAGAGACTAGTCATAATCTGATCCAAGGTCATACACAGGGAAATCCAATCTAGCAGGGCAGGGCACACAGACAGGGAGCTTGATTAGATATTACACACGTTATCACATTCTATCACAAGCATGAGACTGAAGGTTTGACTGGCGTAAATTAGGTCAATCTCACTCCACTCAGAGACTTACCACCTTAATCACCTTGCAGGTGGACAGACAGACAAGGAGGATGCCATAGCCAAAACCAGGATGCTGTAATAAGGAGCAGGAGTGCTAGACACTCCTCACATTACCTCCCTCTGAGGAGGGGCATTGGGACCCTTACAGACAGGCTGTACATCTGGCCCAGGACCATCTGCTGGGCAAAGGTCAGGAGATCAGCGAGGTCAGGTTGGTTAGCAGGGGACATGTTACTGGAGTCAAGCTGGATAGCTGGAACAGAAGCTGGATGCAGAGTGGCTTGAAGAAAAGGTTGAGCCCCCCCCCCGGCCGAATGAGGCAGTCTATCCAAAGGATGGATGGAACTTCTTAGACAGGTGTAAGAAGGTGTAGTTTCAGTAAGGTAAGGCCAGGTTACTGAAAGATCTGAATATGGAAAAGCAGGAGGCTCAACTGGCATGAGATGGACTGAATTAACTGTTGCAAAGGCAGACTGGTCCTCATTGGCAGGTGTAGAGGCAGCAAGACCTGAGGACCTGGATGTGCGTTCAAGGGCATTTAGGGACAAGCAAAGGTAGGTGTAATCCAGAGGGCTTGACATTTGAGGACTTATAGTGAGCACAGATTTTGCAAGCCTTTACATATGAACAGGAGTCCTTATGGAGAGAAGACCACCAAAGCCTGCGAGAAACCAAAAAATGTTCTAGTAATCCCTGGGTGCACGGCCATCTTAGTGTCATGTGCTTCTGAAAGCCAGTAAGCCTAAGGTGGAGGGAGCAAACAGCTTTGCAGGGGGTATATTGGGCAGAACACAAGACTGAGCTTTTAAAATAGAGCCCAAAAGGTCAGGGGAAAAGGTCCCATTACTTGAGCTAGAGGTGAGATATTGTGAAAATTGGAGGAAGTTTCCACACTGGGCACAAGGCCATGAGACAGTGTGTAAGTTTGGCATATAGGAGGAAAATATTGTGGCAAATGGCCTGTAGAGGATTCAATAAACTGGTCAGAGTCTTCTGCTAAAGGCAAATCGTTATACAAACTAGAATCACAAACAATCAAAAATTGTCATGATCAGGATCTGAATAGCACTGTAATAAAGGCACATGACTGGTACTCAAAAATAAAAAAGAATACCGCGCTAGAAATATTGATACTTAATAACTAGCAGCAACAATGTAAGGTGCGATACTTCACCATAGAGTAAACAGATTTTCAATAAGATTGTTGCGCTAACTTAATGTGGATAAAAACGTTATAACAACAGTGAATCGCCAAAATTAATCATGGATTAACATAAAATTATTTTAGGGAAGAAAACCTTTAGAATTCCTCATATCCCATATATCACAAATGCAAAAATGTGACTGTGCAAACCATATACAGATAACATAAATTGTGCATATAAACTTAACAAGAAAAAGAGATTTGTGCAAAAATATTGTCCATAAATCATTCAATTAGGGACTGATAAAGTGGGACAGTCCTAAATTTAGTGTACATTGAAAGGGACAGCAGTCTTAGATCCAGTGCTTATTAGAAGAAGTAGGCTTGAGTCCACTTTTCCACCACCACCGATCACGCAGACACCTCAGTGAAAAAAATGAGGGGTAAAAAACCCTTACCAGAAGCCCAGACCCACTATTTCTAGCACGGGTCAACAGCACTTGCAGATATAGCCCTCTGCAGGGTCCAAGGACATGAATCTCTCTCTACTCCTAGGAGTTCATCGGATCAACAGGGATGGTGTAGAAAGCCAGGATCAGCGGTATCACTCACCACATATTTAAAGAAAATAAGGGCCACATAGTGTAAAACTGCAAAAGTGGTTTATTAAAACATGTACTAAAATCCAGGGTACTCACATTTGGACATCAATAAATGCGCATTGAAAAGCCGGCAGATACAAACAAAACCCGTCCTCCTCAGATAGACTGTATGGCGTGGTGACGTCAGCACGTAAGCTCCGCCCTACATGTTTCGTGATAGGTCACGTCTTCCTGGGGCACGGGCAACGTTCCACGTCACCACGCTATATACTACTGTGTGCGCTCCAAGCCTCGGCATGTCTCCCGCCCTGTTCCAAGCCTCACTTTGAAATCATGAAGCTGTAACCCTTCAATGACATTCGTGTGCTCTTCCCAGGGCGGATCAGCATGCCTATAGGCATAAAGGAATGCTATTAACAATAATGCCGGGATAGAAATTATATAGTCATTACCCACATACCCAAAAAACAAATGTATATAAATGGATAGCGGGTAAACTATTTCCCATCCCTAACCATATGCAACAGTCATAATTATAAACTGCCATCTGATGTCTAATCCTACTAGGTCCAGCATTCCTGGGACAGGTGAGATTAGACATATGTCCCTGGCGAATGCCTCCCTGTTTAACCCCCCTGGGGGGATGGCTCCTACTCTTAGGGTGTTTAGGGATGTTATGACAAGAGACCTGGAACAAATACAATTAAAACAAGCTAGGTTGAATGCTTCATAGGAAAACTACTACGTTTAGACCTAATACTACCCTTCAAAATTTTACAATAAAATCCTTTATAACATGCAATACCATGCATGTGGTGTATCTCATCACTTGCCCGTGTGGGCTTCACTATGTGGGGAGGACTGTAAGGCCCCTGCAGGTGAGGCTCAAAGAGCATATAGCGAACATCAGAAAGGGATTTAAAGACCATCCCCTCTCCAAGCATTACCGTGATAAGCATGAGAGGAACCCGATGGGAACTTCCTTTCTAGGGATTGATGTGTTACAGGTGCATTGGAGGGGAGGGGTCAAAAGAAGGGAGATATCCAAGCTTGAAATGAGCTGGATTTATAGATTACAGTGTTTAAGACCTAAAGGACTAAATGCTGATATTGAAATAAATGCATTTATTGATAATTCTTAACCAGCTCAGAGAAGTGATATCACCCCTAATCAGCCTCTGACTGTTGACTGGAAGGGAATGGATATTAACTGATGTCCTTCTCAAAAAGGGAGGTATTGAGTCTGAACGTAGAATATGTCCCAAACATGTGGGTATTTAAAACACATAGCTGGGAAGGGTGGCTATATATAAAATAAAAAGATTAATTTTTTCTGAGGAAACAACGAGGTGGCGAAAATATATATCTAATTTTTTGTCTATGCATTTCTATAAGTATGCACTTTGGGGAAATTATATTCAGTAGATTATATTTGCTGGATATATTATAGGTTATCTATAGGGCCAGAATGAATATTAACAATATTTTTTTGCTGTTTTACTATATTTTTAAAAAAAAAAATGTATTTCTTCTAATTTTATGGGAGACCCCTGTATATGGAGGTCCGCGAAATGTTGTGTGAATATGTAAATTTCAATTGCCCGTTAAAATGGCAGTTTATAATTATGACTGTTGCATATGGTTAGGGATGGGAAATAGTTTACCCGCTATCCATTTATATACATTTGTTTTTTGGGTATGTGGGTAATGACTATATAATTTCTATCCCGACATTATTGTTAATAGCATTCCTTTATTCCTATAGGCATGCTGATCCGCCCTGGGAAGAGCACACGAATGTCATTGAAGGGTTACAGCTTCATGATTTCAAAGTGAGGCTTGGAACAGGGCGGGAGACATGCCGAGGCTTGGAGCGCACACAGTAGTATATAGCGTGGTGACGTGGAACGTTGCCCGTGCCCCAGGAAGACGTGACCTATCACGAAACATGTAGGGCGGAGCTTACGTGCTGACGTCACCACGCCATACAGTCTATCTGAGGAGGACGGGTTTTGTTTGTATCTGCCGGCTTTTCAATGCGCATTTATTGATGTCCAAATGTGAGTACCCTGGATTTTAGTACATGTTTTAATAAACCAATTTTGCAGTTTTACACTATGTGGCCCTTATTTTCTTTAAATATGTGGTGAGTGATACCGCTGATCCTGGCTTTCTACACCATCCCTGTTGATCCGATGAACTCCTAGGAGTAGAGAGAGATTCATGTCCTTGGACCCTGCAGAGGGCTATATCTGCAAGCGCTGTTGACCCGTGCTAGAAATAGTGGGTCTGGGCTTCTGGTAAGGGTTTTTTACCCCTCATTTTTTTCACTGAGGTGTCTGCATGATCGGTGGTGGTGGAAAAGTGGACTCAAGCCTACTTCTTCTAATAAGCACTGGATCTAAGACTGCTGTCCCTTTCAATGTACACTGAATTTAGGACTGTCCCACTTTATCAGTCCCTAATTGAATGATTTATGGACAATATTTTTGCACAAATCTCTTTTTCTTGTTAAGTTTATATGCACAATTTATGTTATCTGTATATGGTTTGCACAGTCACATTTTTGCATTTGTGATATATGGGATATGAGGAATTCTAAAGGTTTTCTTCCCTAAAATAATTTTATGTTAATCCATGATTAATTTTGGTGATTCACTGTTGTTATAACGTTTTTATCCACATTAAGTTAGCGCAACAATCTTATTGAAAACATGACTGGTACTGGCTATAAAAGAGTTACAAATGGGCAACTGGTCAGCAGTTTTAATGCAGTTCTGAATACAGGTCTGGGATCTCCCCTGTAGCCCAATCTATGTATGGGTTATGAAGTTTAAGCCAAGAAAAAACTAAGATAAGGGGGTAGGCAGGAGATGTTATCAAGTAGAAGCTGATTGTCTCCCTATAAAATTCCCCAATGGTCAGAGTCATAGGTATAGTGCATAAGGTGACCAGGCTCATGGACAAGGGAGAGTTATCAACAGCTAAGATTGAAAAGGGTCTGTGCACATTAGTCAAGGAGATCTATAGATGGTGTGCTAGGTCCCCAAGCACCAGAATCTATGAAAGCAGAGAGGTGATGAGAAAACTTGGCAAAACTAAGTTGTACAGGAACAAATAGTTTATCTCGGGGGGGGGGGGCTATCACTGCATAGTCTAAAGAAACAGACCCCACCTGCACTAGACTCTTTGTGTTTCCTGGCTTATTAAGACAGCTACATATTGAACTAAAAAAGAATGAATGGACTTTTCAGGCATGTGTTATACAGAGATTAAAATACATTTTATGTGTTACAAAATGGCTATCAAAAGACCAAAAGTCAAAATAGATGGATATAAATAGGCATAAAATACATATTTTCTCAGTTAAAATATGACATATAGTCAAAACATAATCAAACAGAGAGGATTTATATAAAAATCCAAGGAAGGGTAAACAGCAGGTCCCCAGGTTGGTAATACCCCCAGAGTTTAAACAGAATTACAACTGTGTAGTTGATGTAATAATAATACCAATAAATTCAACTATTAGGGCAACTGGCAACAAAGTGGCCATGGTTTCCACAATATAAGCAGAGTCTCTGAGATCTTCTTCTAGCTTTTCCCCCAGAGGATAAATGGGTAGCGCCCCTTTTCATGGGCTCCTCCTCCTGGAGAGGTTCAGAGGGCTCAGGAAGATCTGATGAAGAAGAAATAGGCAGTGCACTAGGGGGCAAAGAAACAAACCTCTTAGTATGTCTTTCCCTTAAACGCCTTTCTATACGGATGGCTACTTGCATGGCTTCATTCATTGACTTTGGTTCAGGGTATTGTACTAAGGAGTCTTTAATGAAGTCTGATAAGCCTAACCTGAACTGGCTTCTTAGAGCTTGATCATTCCACTCTGAGTTAGGTGCCCAGTGGTGGAAATCAGAACAGTATTGTTCAGAGGTGCGTTTATCTTGACATGATGACCTAAGGTTAGTTTAAGCTGAGGGGGCATGGTCAGGATCATCATAGAGTAAACCTAGGTCCTTGAAAAAAGCTTCAACTGACCCTTTGGCTGGGTCATCTGCGGGGAGACTAAAATCCCAAGAATGGGGATTACCCTGCAACCATATAATAATCAGGTTAATCCACTGTGATTCAGAATCAGAAGAACGTGGCTTAAGCTTGAAGTATAGCATACATCTATTTTTAAAGTTTGGAAACATGGAGGTAACCAGAAAAATGATCATGCGGGTTAACATTGGGCTCTGGTTCCTGCATTATTGCTGGAGGTGCATTTACATGCACAGACAGTTCCTGGACTTGGAGCGTCCGTTTGCAATTTTCCTCAGCAAATAAACAAACCTGTGATAACTGAGTCCATCCTCACAGAAAAAAAAATTCTCATTAAAGGCTTGTGATAATGATACGCTTACCCCTAACGCAGGTAGTCAGAGACTATATATGACTTCTGTGTTCTTCACCTATAGCAGCCCCCTTTCCCATAAGGCAAGCAGGTCGACCAGTACTCAGTTGCCCCCAGATTTATACACAATATTATAGTGCTTGATTATCACATGGAAAATGTGGAAAGATAATGAAAACATATTTTTTCTTACACAAGGTTGTCAATTTATATAATATTTCTAACACATAACATGCACATAGCAAAAATTACACCCCAAAATATATTCTGATACTCCTCCTGAGTATGGCGACACCTCATGTGTTAGACTTTTCCACAGCCTGGCCACATACAGAGGCCCAACATGCAGGGAGCACCATCAGGAATTCTAGGGACACACATTTCAAATCTAATTTGACTACCTATCACACTTTTGTGAGGCACTGATGGGCACTGTAGTGGCACGGATGTGGATGGATGAGCCAGGGATGGAAAATGGATGAGGATGAATGAGCCAGGGATGGAACATGGATGTGGAGGAAGAGCAAGGGATGGAACATGGATGGGGATAGATGAGCCAGGAATAGAGCATGGATGTGGATGGGTGAGCCAGGGATGGAGCATGGATGAACATGAATCTGGATAGATGAGCCAGGGATGGAAGGATGTGCCAGGGATGGAGCATGGATGAGCCAGGGATGGATGGATGAGCCAGAGATAGGGCATGGATGAGCTAGGGATGGATGAGCCAGGGATGGAGCATGGATGAGCCGTATCATTATCACAAGCCATGAATGAATGAGCCAGGGACTGGGTGAACCGGGTGCAGGTAAGCCAGGGACTGGGTGAGCAAGGAATGGGTGTGCCAGGGACTGGGTGAGCCAGGGATGGGTGATCCAGGGACTAGGTGAGCCAGGGTTGGATGAGCCAGGGATTGGGTGAGCCATGGACCAGCGAGCCAGTGATGGGTGAGCCAGGGATGGGTGAGCCAGGGACTGGGTAAGCCACGGACTGGGTGAGCCAGAGATGGGTAAGCCAGGGATGGGTGATCCAAGTCCTGGCAAGCCAGGGACTGGGTGAGCCAGGGATGGGTGAGCCAGGTACTGGGTGAGCCATGGACTGGTGAGCCAGGAATGGGTGATCCAGGGATGGGTGAGCCAAGGAATGGGTGAGCTAGGGACAGGGTGAGCCAGGGATGGGTGAGTCATTAACTGGGTGAGCCATGGACCGTGGAGTCAGCGACGGGTGAGTCAGGGACGGGTGAGCTAGGGACTGGGTGAGCCAGGGACTGGGTAAGCCAGGGATGGGTGAGCAAAAGGAACGAGTGGGTAGGGACCGAATGGGTCAGGGACCGAGT
>BLSH010394085.1:139157-151900 GCA_018402905.1 Glandirana rugosa
TTTACATGATTACACACGGTGCAGGATCCTCATTCCAAACCCTAACCCAAATATTTAACAATTTGGCCTCTTTTTACCTGAAATAGCCGTGTATGTGACCATAAATTATTTTTTTCTAACAAGACAACCAAGGGGATCTTCTATGGGCAAATATCATGTAGATTGGTGATACACTAGGTGTACTGGTATCTGCTTATGTACTAACCACTGTCCCATGAGGACCCTTGTGTGAAATTGGTGTGGATGAAAGTTGAATTTTATTGTCCCAATGTATGTGTAACAAGTACCATATAAATGTATATGGATTGAATTTTTTAAGCTGATTCAATAAAAATCTTTTTTTATTAAATACCAGTGTATGTGCCGATAAAGTCCATTTTTCTCCGGTTTAACAATTTATAAACCCAATCCCAAACCTTACTCCTAGGACGTGGCACACATTAGTACATTTATTTGGAGGTCCTATTGGCCATCATAGGACACCCATACCCCTTTATCATGTCAATAGCATGATAAAATTAAACAGTTCATTCGGATGTTGTAGCCTAGTCCTAAGTAGTAATACTTTTCAACACCCCTGATCCTCCTTGGGGAAAAGATAGGAAGGCATCCAAAGATGACGGTATCACCACTCGTGATAACCACCACCATAAGCCTCTCACCTTAGGGTGTTTACCTACCCAATATTTCAGCCAATCTGTACTTTTTCCCCATACAGGGGAGTGCTGGTTTCACTCTGGTGGACTCAGGAATATCTTCTTCAGTACATCACCATTTGTACCCAAAATATAAAATAAATCATGGTGTTTTCCATATAAAACAATGATTTATTATAAAAGGAAACACACTTACAAACTCTCCTAATAGTCTCCTATTGCTGAAGAAGAATGCCACCAGCTCCCAGTGGGAGAGTGCCTTTGTCAGAGACAGGTATTAAGGAGTGACAAGCACCTCCTAAAAGCGATTCTACAAGAACATGAGAGAGAGAAACAGAGCTATGCCAGGGCTGCCTGCTCGGATAAGGGTCTGGTTTGCATTTTGGGGGAACCCCTATGCCATTTTTTTTAAATTTGGCACAGGGTTCCCCTTAAAATCCATACCAGACCTGAAGGGCCTGGTATGGACTTTGGGGGGGAGGGGCCCCTACGTAATTTTTTTTAAAAAAATTTGGATGGGGTTCCCCTTATAATCCATACCAGACCTGAAGGGCCTGGTACAGACTTTGGGGGGGAACACTACACAATTTTTTTTTTAAATTTTGGCACGGGATTCCTCTTAACATACATACCAGACATGAAGAGTCCTTATGGACTTTGAGGGGGAACCTTAGACATTTTTTTTTTTAAATTTCAGCATGGGGTTCCCCTTAAAATCCATACCAGACCTGATGGGCTTGGGGGAGGGGGGGCCAACGTAATGCTTTTTCAGTGATTTTATCTATATTGCCGTGAGGCGGCAATACATAACAGCTGCAAGCGGTTTTAAATTACAATTTTTCCTTTACAAATGTAGTAGAGGCCTGGCAGAGCATCACCAGGGATGAAACCCAGCATCTGGTGATGGCTATGCGTTCCAGACTTCAGGCTGTAATTGACTGCAAAAGATTTGCAACCAAGTATTAAAAAGTGAAAGTTTAATTTATGATTGTTAATCTGTCTCATTACTTTTGGTCCCTTAAAAGGAGGCACATATACAGACTGTTGTAATTCCTACACCGTTCACCTGATTTGGATGGAAATACCCTCAATTTAAAGTTGAAAGTCTGCAGTTAAAGCACATCTTGTTTGTTTCATTTCAAATCAATTGTGGTGGTGTATAGAGCCAAAAAGATTAGAATTGTATAGATGTCCCAATATTTATGGACCTCACTGTAAATGAAAAAGAATGAACATTTTGAAAAAAAAAATATGTTTCCTATTTTTGTTATTAGAAAAATACAATAAACTAAATTTTTGTCATAAATTTTTGCCAAAATGCATTCAGCCACATGTCTCGGGTAAAATAAAAAGTCAATTAGCGTATTAGTTTGCGCAAAAGTTTTTACAAAGCTTTTATTTTATGACTGCCTATCTTATTTCCTGAGGTGCTATAATGGAAGGGCAGTACAACCCCCCCCCTTTCCCCAAATTACTCTATTTTGGAAAAGTAGACACCCCAAGTAATTAGCTGAGAGACATGTTGAGCCCATTGAATATTTTATTTTTTTGTCACAAGTGATTGAAAAATTACAAAAAAAAACAAACATACAAAGTTGTCACTGAAATTATATATTGCTCACACATGCCATGGGTATATGTGGAATTACACCCCAAAATACATTCTGCTGCTTCTCCTGAGTATGGGGATACCCTATGTGTGAGACTTTTTGGGAGCCTATCCACATACGGGACCCCAAAAAACTAATCACCGCCTTCAGGATTTCTAAGGGTGAAAACATATGCCTTCACCCTACACTACCTATCACAGTTGTGGACCCATGAAATGCCCAGACAGCAAAAAAAAAATCCAAATGATCCCAATTAGGAAAATAGACACCCCAAGCTATTTGCTGAGAGGCATGTTGAGTCCATGGAATATTTTATATTTTGCCACAAGTTTCGGGAAAATGTAAATTTTTTTTTAACAAAGTTGTCACTAAATGATATGTTGCTTGAACATCCCATGGGTATATGTGAAATTACACCCCAAAATACATTCTGCTACTTCTTCTGAATATGGAGATACCACATATGTGAGACTTTTTGGTGGTCTAGCCGTGTACAGGACCCCGAAAACCAATCACTGCCTTCATGCTTTCTAAGGGCATGAAATGGTGATTTTACTCCACACTCCCTATCACAGTTATGGAGGCCATGGAATGCCCAGATAGCACGACCCCCCCCCCCCAAATTACCCCATTTTGGAAAGTAGACACTCCAAGCTGTGTGCTGAGAGGCATGTTGAGTATTTTGCAGGTCTCACTTTTTGTCACAAAGTTTTAAAATTTGAAAAAAGAAAAAAATATATATTTTACGTTAATTTCTTCATTTTCCAAAAAAACGAGAGCTGCAAAATATACACCATGCCTCTTAGCAAATACCTTGGGGTGTCTACTTTCCAAAACGGGGTCATTTGGGGGGCTTTTGTGCTACCTTGACATTTCAGGGCCTCCAAAACCGTGATAGATACTGAGGAGTAAAATCACCATTTTATGCCCTTAGAAAGCCTGAAGACGGTGATTGGTTTTTGGGGTTCTGTACGCGGCTATGCTCCCAAAAAGTCTCATACATGGGGTAACCCTGTACTCAGGAGAAGCAACAGAATGTATTTTGGGGTGTAAATCCATATATGCCCATGGCATGTGTGAGCAATATATAATTTCAGTGACAACTTTGTGTAATTTTTTTTTTAGTCAATTTTCAATCACTTGCGACCAAAAAATAAAATATTCAATGGACTCAACATGCCTGTCAGCAAATAGCTTGGGGTGTCTAATTTACAATTTGGGTCGTTTTTGAACTGTCCTGGCATTTTATGCCCAACATTAGAAGCCTATGCCACACATTACCCACCAAGTCTTTTCTGACACTTTTTGTTTACCTTAAAAAATACTTTTTTTTTGCTAAAAAATGAATTTGAACCCCCAAAAAGTATATCTTTTTTCAAAGCAGAGGCCCTACAGATTAAAATAGTTGGTGTTGCAAATTTTTTTTCACAAAGTATTTGCGCAGCGAGTTTTCAAATGCAATTTTTTGGTAAAAAAACACTTTTTGAATTTTAATGCACAAAAACACACTATATTGCCCACATATTTGGTGAAATATAAAAGATAATCTCATGCCGAGTACATAGACACCAAACATGTCATGCATTAACATTAACGCATACCCGTGCAGCAGTAACAAACTATATACATCTTTAACCGCTTAACAGCCGCCCCATAGCCAAATGACGGCTACAGGGCGGTTGCTTAATTCTGGGAGGGCGTCTATTGAAGTCCTCCCAGAATCTCACTTCCCGCGTGCCCCCTAGGGCACGCACATGAGAACATCCGTGACCGCCGGGCATCACAGATTGCGGTCAGATGACGGAGCGATCACATGTAAACAAACCGGCGCTTCCGCCGGCTTTTCTCTCTCCTCTCTTCACCGATCGGTGCAGTGTGAAAGGAGAGAGGGGGGAGAGAGGACATGTGCAGCGCTGTGGGCGATGTGTAATGCCCACAGCGCTGCTAAGTGACAGTGGGGGACAGACTGCACCCCCCAACTTCCATCCACACCCACCAGCCATCCTCACCCCAGCCATCCTCACCCTATCCATACTCACCCACCCAGCCATCCTCACCCCATCCATGCTCAGCCACCCATCCATCCATCATCACCCAGCCATGCTCACCCACACAGCCATCCTCACCCCATCCATGCTCATCCATCCATGCTCAGCCACCCATCCATGCTCACCCATACAGCCATCCTCATCCAGCCATGCTCACCCACCCAGCCATGCTCAGTCATCCCCATCCGTGCTCAGTCATCCCCATCCGTGCTCAATCATCCCCATCGATGCTCATCCATCCCCATCCATGCTCAGTCATCCCCATCCTTGCTCAGTCATCCCCATCCATGCTCATCCATCCCCATCCATGCTCAGTCATCCTCATCCATGCTCATCCATCCTCATTCGTGCTTAGTCATCCCATCCGTGCTCATCCATCCCTATCCATGCTCATCCATCCCCATCCATGCTCATCCATCCCCACCCATGCTCAGTCATCCCCATCCATGCTCATCCATCCCCATTCATGCTCAGTCATCCCCATCCATGCTCATCCATCCCCATCCGTGCTCATCCTTCCCCATCTGTGCTCAGTCATCCCCATCCATGCTCATCCGTCCCCATCCATGTTCAGTCATCCCCATCCGTGCTCATCCATCCCCATCCCTGCTCATCCATCCCCATCTGTGCTCAGTCATCCCCATCCATGCTCATCCATCCCCATCCATGCTCATCCATCCCCATCCCAAATTTTATAACAGAAACAAAGAAAAATTCATTTTTTTACAAAATTTTCAGGCTTTTTTCAATATAGCGCAAAAAATAAAAAAACCCAGCGGTGATTAAATACAGCCAAAAGAAAGCTCTATTTGTGTGAAAAAAAGGACGCAAATTTCATATGGGTACAGTGTTGCATGACTGAGTAATTGTCATTCAAAATGTGAGAACACTGAAAGCTGAAAATTGGTCTGGTTGTTAAGGGGGTTTAAGTGCCCAGTGGTCAAGTGGTTAAAAGCCTTTAAAAGCCTTTACAGGTTAGCACTTTAGATCTGCAGAGGAGGTCTACTGCTAGAATTACTGCCCTCGATCTAACGTTCATGGTGATACCTCACATGCATGCTGCAATTTCTGTTTACATACGACACAAGATCAACACTTCCGTTAACCTTTGCGTGCTTGCATGGAGGGACAGGGGTGCATTTTTTTAATTATCTATTTTGGTTTTCACTTTATTTTTACACTGTCTCTATCATCTTTTTTTTTATCATTTTTATTGTTATCATGGGAAATTTAAATATCCTTTATGATAAAAAAATAGGTAGTGTCGCATGTTTTTTTAATCAATTTGGGGTCTATTAGACTCTAGATCTCTCCTCAGCCCTTAAACCATCTGACCACACCAAAATTGGTGTGATAAGATGCTTCCCCAATTTCCCAATAGTGTGGTTTATATCCGGTGAAACCGAGGTCATTAAATGCTCGTAGCCTCTGGTATCTTAGGCCATAGAGATGATTGGAGCCATTCTAGTCTTCAACCAGCTCTATGGTCAGCTGTCGGATCCACCAGCTGCATTCTCGGGTTCCCCGGTGGGACAGGAGAGCCCGAGAAAACCATGGAAGACGGCTATAGGGGGAGGGCGTTCCCTCCCACTGCTTGTAAAAGCAGTCTAGCAGCTAATTAGCTGCTAGGATTGCTTTTACATTTAAGCCGACCGCCAGCTGAAAAGAACGATACCTAGATGATCAACAATGATAAAACCGCGCTACTCAAAAAAAAAAAAAATATATAAAAAAAAAATAGATGAAAGAGTTGCTGCCCGTCACTAATGTAGTATCCCAAATACCACACAAATAATAAATAAATAAATAGGTAGTGAGGCGCAATCCACAAAACAACATGAGAATAAATATGCAACAAAGTGCCCCCTACTGGTTAATGTGTATTATTATGTACAAATAAATAAATGTGCCCAAAAAGACAGAGTCTGTAATCCTGACCACCAGGAGGCGCTAAATTTACATTCCAAACTTTGTTTACAAAACAGTTACTTATCTTTTGCCGTGATCTCTGGGAATAAGTTTTCTCCCTTTTGACTGCTGTGAGCCGTGACAGGAGGCACTATGTGAGTTCCCTCTGTTTTTACATGCGATTTGGTACCGGTGATCATTACGTTGCCCAGCCGTAGGAGGATTATACCCCTGTGGGGACTGTGCGACTTGGCCCATCTGGGGTCGCACTTGGAGGTGAGCACAATATATTGCTTGGTGGAGGTGTGTGCATGCACCTGGGAGCACTCACTTTCAGAAGTAGGAGCACTTAACTGGACACCAGTGTTTACAGCGGCACCTTGTTTTGCATAGTTTGCACTTATACTGATCTTCCAGGAACTATTATTATATTCACTGCAGGAGCAGCACCTTATTGTGGCACTGTTTATGGACTCTATGCACTGTTTTGATAAGATATTTTGTTATTTTTGTATTTTCTATGCACTTTATGCACTTTATTGGTCTTTGCACAATATTTAACTGTATATATTACATGTTATGACAGCCTTTTGATGTATATGATGGCGCACTTTGGTCACCAGATGGCACTGTAATATTTATTTTTATTCTTTTTGGGCACATTTATTTATTTGTACATAATAATACACATTAACCAGTAGGGGGCACTGTGTTTTATATCTATTCTCATATTGTTTTGTGGCTCACTACCTATTTATTTATTGATACCTAGATGATACCTATATCTGCAGGCATCATTCCGGTATAACCACTCTAAGACCAGCAACATACTAATGTGTCGCTGGTCCTTGTTGGGCATATGTTGTAATGTTCTTTTTTTCATGCAGCCTGTGGGTTAAATTAAAAAAAAAGAATCAATCAGTGGGTATGCCCACCATTAGAAAACCTCCCATTATCCACCCACTTCTAATGGTGGGCATAGCCCCTTTTTAAAAATATATACCAGAGCATAGGGGCAATCCACCCCAATTTCCACCCCTGCCCCTATGCTCCGATATATATGCTCTTTTTTTAACTGTGGTGGTGAAATCACCTCCCACAAAGCTGGAGTTGCTGCTTTATGTATGTGGGAGTAAACGCTGTTGCTGTCACCCTACATAAACCAGTGCTGCAGATGGCGTTCCTGAAAACCAAATAAAGATTGATAAAACACAGTAACAAAAAATAACATTCTTGCTAAGAAGAAAAAATAATAAAACATTATAGGAGAACATTATAAAAACATTACATACCTGCAAAAAAAACCATGATAAAAAAAAGCAACAAAACATTACAGGTATGCATAAAAAACAATAGAGAGGGCAATAGAAAGAGAATAGAGAGAAAATAGAGATAGAAAAACAAGAAACGTACAACTGTTTTTGGCTTTTAAGGCTGGATTCACACCTGTCCGGTGCGAATTCCAGCCTGTCTGCTGCCGGGAAGGGGCAGAGCCACTGTTCGGCGGCTCCTGTCCGTTCCCACAGCGCAGCAGCTGCGGGGGTAGAGATGGGGGAGGAACCACGAGTAGGGGAAATATCCCCGTTCAGGGCGGAGTGCATCTCCGTGTTAGATGCGCTCCCATTGAACTCAACGTGCTGGGAATTCGCACCGCACTGCATAGAAAAGGCACACGTATTTGTGCAATGCGGAGTGTGAATGCACCGCACATATGTGAACCGGACACATTGAAACCAATGTGTTTTCAAGTGTCCTGCCAATTGGATGCGGTTTAAGCCGCATCCAATTCGCATAGGTGTGAACCCAGCCTAATTATTTATTTTTTTTGGTTTTTATAACTTTTTTCTAATTTCTTTTTTTCTTTTTTTGGTACACTTTTTTTTTTAACAGTACAATAGTTCCAGGTTGGAGTCTCACAAAATGCTGTGACATCTTGGAGACCCTTTGACGGTGTGTCCTTTTTCTGTGTAGTGCTGTTCCCTACGCTAATATTCAACTAGTGTATGGTAGTGCTGGAAACTGTCACCGATGCAGAAATCAGGCTGGTCAAAACAGGATCGGCAATAAAAATGGCTGTCACACCTGTATCCGTGTTGTCGGCAGACATGACATCTCTTTTGGGGGCTCGGTTGGTTGGGGTACCAGGGATGGCATGTGGAAAATGCCATCCATGCAGCCGGTTAACTGCATTTGGATTGGGAACATGTGGTGCAAAACCATCTTGATACAGACGGGCTCTGACAATCTCTTCCTGGAAATGAAGGAGAGATCTAGTCCCTCCTGACGATTTGTATAGCACATAAGCGTTCAGCATAGCTAATTGGAATAAGTAAACAGACACTTTTTTGTACCAGCATCTGGTCTTAAGGGCAATTAAGTACGGTGCCAATAACTGGTCATTGAGGTCCACCCCTCCCATATTTTGATTATATTCATGGACACATAGGGGTTTCTCCACAACACCAGTCGCTGTTGTAATTTGGACAGCCATGTCTGCGTGAAGCGAGGAAAGAACAAAAACATTCTTTGTATCCCTCCACTTCACCACCAGCAAAATGCTACATCTCAAGCAAGCTCTCTCCCCCCGACTAAGTCGGAATTCTACCAGCCGTTGGGGGCAGCCCTAACGATTCGATCGTATGGTGCCACATGTGCCAATTTGGTGATCAAACAAGTGACTAAAAAGTGTCATGCTTGTGTAGTAATTGTCCATGTACAAATGGTACCCCTTTCCAGATAAGGGTGACACCAAGCTCCACACAATTTTGCCAGCACTTCCTATGTAGTCTGGGCATCCTTCCGGCTCCACTTGACTATCTTTGCCCTCATAGACCATAAAACTACATGTATAGCCTGTGGCCCTGTCACAGTGCTTATACATCTTGACCCTGTATCTGGCATGCTTGCTGGGGAGGTACTGTTGGAAAGCAAGACGGCCAGAAAATGTAATCAGGGACTCGTCCACGCACACAACTTGGTTGGGAATAAAAAGTGCTGTGAACTGCTGGTTGAAGTGGTTTATGAGGGGCCAAATTTTGTAGAGCCGATCATATTCAGAATCACCCCGTGGATGACAGAGTTCATTGTTGTTGATGAAGTGCATGAACTGCAGGATCTGCTCGTAAATGCCATGCAAGCAGAGAACACATACATATGGTGTATTGGGTCAGTGGACCAATATAACCACAATTCAGGTTCTTTATGTATGCCCATGAGGAGGGTAAGGCCCATAAAGGTCTTAAATTCTAGAACCGTAATTGTTTTCCAGTCTCTGGCAAGTGACAAATGGGGATTAGCGGCGATGTATTGACCAGCATATAAATTGCTTTGGGCCACAATAGATCTATAGAGATCTTTGGTGAAAAACAACGAATAAAAATCAGTGGCCCTAAAGTCAACTGTTTCCACCTGAATTCCGGTTGGTCAGTGAATGGGGGAAGTACGGGCTTTGTATCAGTGGTGGGTTGCCAATCATGGTTTGCAAGCATGGCAGGAAGGGCACTATGGGCTCTGTGGGCCTGTGTTTGTCTGTGTGGCTGTGGGACACTACTTGTGCTAGCCACACCTGCTTGAACTGCACTTATGGGACTCGCCACATCACCAAATGTTACTGCAGTGCTGGTTTGTCTATGACCAAGATGTACTAGGCTGCTGGTGCATGCCAGGTCACCAGAAGGAGTAGCGGCACTAGTACTGGCTTTCTGCTCTTTATGAGAGCCCTGTGGTTCTTGCACCTCAGCGACAGCAGAAAGGGATCTGGTATGCCTGACCTTAGCAGGGACCACTCCAATCGTCAGAGCTATCTGTCAGGGTGCCGCTGCTGTCTACTGGTTCGTATACTGAGCCTCATTCTGACAGTGAAGCTTCACCATCGCTCTTCTCTGTCATGCTCAGCAATGCATAGGCCTCTTCACTAGTGTGCCTCAGATTTGACATGCTGGGCTCTTAATTTATAGGTACTGTTCTGTTACATGATTGCCATGTAACATAAGCTTGTGCGTAGCTATAGCAATGTTTGTATAGTTGGTTATTACAATGCCATCTTGTGGTTGTCTTGGATATTTCCCCTTTCCATTCTGTTTTCTAAGTGTGTACCTCCCATCCTCTGTGAGGTAACTTCCTCTTCCTAGTTCACTCTGTTATGTAACTTCCTCTTCCTGTGTCCTCTCTCTGTCTCATGAGGAGAAGAATATGGCCACACGCTTGTAGGCCTCACTCAATCTGCTCACATCCTAGGACATATTACCATGGACCTGCAGTTACCACCTTTCAACTATCTGCCACATTTGTTGTATGCTGTACCTGCTATTTGCAATGAATAAACACTCATGGAAGAAAACGGTAATTGGTGAGTCGAACTATCTGATAAAAGCGGTCTGCGGTGATCATATCTGCTTACACAGGCCAGGCATAGAGGTCTCAGCAAGAGATAAGTCACTATTACAACAGTTTGAGTCAGAATAGGTCCCCTAGTGTGACTCACAGGCAAAAAAGCACACCTGGTTGTCAGAGCCTATTTCAATTCGCTACCAAAATCACTGTCAGATTTTGCAGGGATCGGGGGTGATCTCTGTGAATGCTGCAGATATGTGTTCTGTGTTTGGTAAGTGTCAGCGATCTATTGATCCTGCACTTGGGTGGGCTGGGCTGGGCGGAGGGGCTAAATGCAGGTGCTAGCAGGTATCTGGACTGAGCTCGCTAATGCTGCATTTTTTAGAACACTAACCTAGTGGGGACGCTAGTATAGATCTGATCAGATCACAGATATTGATCTGATCCGATACTGCAATAGTATCTAACACCTATCCAATATTTGTGTGTGCGTGTCAGAGTACCTAACTAACTGGCCCTGCCTGATGTTTACACTGACCCTAACACATGCTAAAACTTAACTGGGGTCACCGCCTGCCAATTAGGGGTTAAAATCTATAAAAGGTGTATATATATATATATATATATATATATATATATACAGCAGGTAATCTGATGGCAAAAAAAAACCTATCTAGCTAGCATCACTCGTGACACTTATACTGTGTTCACAGGTGACAGGGGGCAATCATGGGGTTAAAAACTTTATTGGACTGTGGCAGCGGAGGTGACTTCCACTCCCACAGAGACCATGACTGCCCGGGGACGACGAGGGGGGGACAGCCGCTGTCCGTGTGCCGAACTCTGCAGACCCAGCGCGCTCTCGCATGCCGAATCTCTGCAACAAGAATCCTGCCTGCTGGATGGGGTGTGTTTGAAACAAGAATTATGAGTAACCCTTTCCAGCAGCTAGTAGAGCCACTTGATCCTGATGAACCAGACAAGAAGTTTTTCAATCTCCACAAGTTAAATAATGAAAGATATGCACGTCTACCCTTCTCTATTCGGGTGCTTTTGGAGTCGGCTATCCGGAACTGTGATGAATTTCTTGTAAAACCTAAAGATGTAGATAAAAAGGTGACCAGATGAGTGGCTGAGTGGACCCGTGTGTGGGAGCTCCCGCCCTGCTTCTGAAGAGACGCGCAGTGTGCGGCCCCATGCTGCGTTTGGCATCCTCGTAGCTTGAAGCCGGGAGATCCTGACCACTGCATACCCGCTGCCTAACCGGGACACCAGAGGTAGCTGGGAGGAAGCACAGCGTGTGACTCCGGGGCTTGTAGCACGGGTGATGGTGAGCTGCTGTGCACCTTGATGCCTGGTGGTGACGGAAGGGTGAGGTGCGGAGCTGCAGGCGGAGGGGAATCTGCATACTGATCCGGAGGAGGAGATGGTGAGACGGATAGCTACAGCCCTATCCCGCTTGGAGCCCACACGCACATAAGGGAGTATTGCGGTGAGCGAGTCCAGGTGTGCAGCTAGGATTCCAGGAATCAGACCCTCGGGTGGCTTTAGGAAAACTGCAGTACTGTGAGTAAAATGTCATAAAATTTACAAGGCTATGCCCTGCTGGTCTGTTTCAAGGGATCCACTCTGGAAGGACAAGTGAGACAAGTAGGTAAAAATTTAAAAGCCTCAATACATTTATATGAATAGACTTTGGCACCGGCACTAAATCTAACTTTGCTCTAGTTAATACCTGAATCCTTTTACCTTCCAGCTCCCTGGCAAACTATTTAATGTTAAAACTGTATCAGTATATTTACATAACTCCGAAAATTTAAAAATGGATGAACAGAGTGAACAGGAAGGTCTCACCTAGGGAACTTTGTCTGGTCGTCCCGTATCGGAACATTTAAAATACTGTAAAATGAGTGTCATGACGTCAAAAGGATTTCGGTGGGCTCCCAGACTAAGGACCTTAGGATCGACGTGTGGACCTGAGCGAGTGGCGTTATGAGGGAATACACGCACACCCGAGGTTCGCCCTATCCCGACATCGATAGGCAGAGTGGTAGAGGAGGAGGCCTAGTCATACGTCTAAGGGGAGGCGGACGTCGAGGCGTGGAGTGGGAAGGCAGTGGTGGTCCGTAGTTCCACGTGTCGTCGAGTGGTAGTGGGCACGATGTTCGGGGCCTCAGTGTGCGGACAGA
>BLSH010394085.1:157381-167821 GCA_018402905.1 Glandirana rugosa
TGAGACCGATCTATGAGATCTAACTGAACCACTTACTATGGCCTCGGTCCTCCCTACTAGGAGTATAAGACTTTCCGGACCCTTGGGGTGAAGTTTTTGAGTTTAGCGAGAAACAAAGAAAGTTTAAGGTTAAGGACTAAAAAAACATTTGACAGCAGGGAGGACAACTTTAGTTGAACTTATGTTACTAGCTAGTGGTCTAGACGTCCTGTTTGTCCCAACTAAAAGAACCCCAGTGGAGGATTAGCGAAATGACGTAGGGCGTATCGACGTTTTAGGTGGTGACGTCCGTGTGGACATTTTAGGACGTCCTACTGCGCACGACCTGCTTTACCGTGAAGGTGTAAGAGTACGACCCACTGAAAGGTTAAATCCTACAATAGATGTAGAAACATTCACCAAGTCAATCTAGAGTATCTAGCCAGAGTAGTCTTCTACCAAGATGGCTTATACTACCCTGACAGTCTTGTTGGAACGGACTCTCACACCACAATGATCGATGGACTTGGAGTTCTTGGTTGGGGTGTTGGAGGCATTGAGGCTGAAGCAGTCATGCTTGGCCAGCCAATAAGCATGGTGCTTCCTGAAGTAATTGGCTACAAATTGATAGGAACCCCTCACCATTTGGTGACTTCCACAGACATAGTACTCACAGTAACTAAGCACCTTCGTCAAGTTGGCGTTGTAGGAAAGTTTGTGGAATTTTTTGGCCCGGGTGTTGTTCAGCTTTCTATTGCTGACAGAGCCACTATTGCCAACATGTGCCCAGAATATGGAGCCACAGCTGCATTTTTTCCTGTGGACCTGATCAGCATACAGTATCTACAGCAAACCGGTCACGAGGAAGACAAAGTGAAGTACATTCAGCAGTGCTTAGAAGCTGCTGGGCTATTTAGGGATTTCAGCAATACAGAGCAGGACCCAGATTTTACACAGGTGGTAGCGTTGGACCTCAGCACAGTGGTGCCTTGCTGCAGTGGACCAAAGAGACCCCAGGATAAAGTATCTGTTTCTGACATGAAAACTGACTTTGAAAGTTCTCTGGGAGCCAAGCAAGGCTTTAAGGGCTTTCAGATACCTCAGGGACACCATAATGACAAAGTTAAATTCTCCTATCAAGATGTTGATTATGAGCTCAACCATGGCTCTGTTGTCATAGCTGCTATCACGAGTTGCACAAACACCAGCAACCCTTCTGTCATGCTGGATGCAGGATTACTAGCCAAAAAAGCCATAGAAGCTGGCCTGACAGTGAAACCTTACATCAAGACATGCTTGTCCCCTGGCAGTGGTGTTGTGACATACTACCTCCGGGATAGTGGGGTTATGCCTTTTCTTTCCAAGCTTGGATTTGATGTTGTAGGATATGGATGTATGACTTGTATTGGAAACAGTGGCCCCTTACCCGACTCCGTTGTAGAAGCCATTACTCAGGGAGACGTAGTTGCTGTAGGTGTGTTATCTGGTAATAGAAATTTTGAAGGCCGTGTTCACCCAAATACTCGTGCAAATTACCTAGCTTCTCCACCTGTTGTCATTGCCTACGCCATAGCTGGGACCGTCAGAATTGACTTTGAGACAGAACCACTGGGCAATAATGCTGACGGGAAACCCGTATTCCTCAGAGATATTTGGCCCACCAGAGATGAAATACAGGCTGTAGAGCGCAAATATGTTATTCCAGGAATGTTCAAAGAAGTCTATGAAAAAATTGAGAAAGTAAATGAGAGCTGGAATAATTTGAAAACACCAACTGATCAGTTATAACCTTGGGATACCAATTCAACCTATATCAAATCCCCTCCGTTCTTCGACAACTTGACAATGGAACTTGTGCCACCGAAACCCATCAAAGATGCCTATGTCCTCCTAAACCTGGGTGATTCTGTAACTACTGACCACATTTCTCCTGCAGGGAATATTGCAAGAAATAGCCCTGCTGCTTGCTTTTTAACCAACCGTGGTTTAACGCCAAGAGAATTCAATTCCTATGGGTCACGTAGAGGGAATGATGCTATTATGGTTAGAGGCACATTTGCCAATATCCGCTTGTTTAACAAGTTCATCAACAAGCAATCTCCTTTAACTATACATTTTCCTTCCAATGAAACTCTTGATATATTTGATGCAGCTGAGAGATATCAGCAAGATGGCCATAATTTAATCCTCTTAACTGGCAAGGAATATGGATCTGGAAGCTCTAGAGACTGGGCAGCCAAAGGACCTTTCTTGCAGGGTATTAAAGCTGTCCTTGCTGAGAGCTATGAGCGCATTCACTGCAGTAACCTAGTTGGAATGGGCATAATCCCTCTACAGTACTTGCCAGGAGAAAATGCAGAGGCACTAGGACTCACTGGTAAAGAGCGCTACACCATTCTTATTCCTGAAGATAAAGATCTCCAGTCCGGCATGAATGTTGAGATAAAGCTTGATTCAGGCAAGACATTTGAAGCTATAATGAGATTTGACACCGATGTGGAGCTCACTTATTACCGCAATGGCGGCATCCTGAATTACATGATCCGTAAAATGGCTAACTTGGTTTAATATAAAGGTCTAGATGACCTGTCTTCAAAGATACCCATAGAAATTAGATTCTGGTCATCAGATACACAATACATCTGCAGACTCAAATGGCAGTATACGGAGTATGAACTTATCACTTAGCTGTAAAAGGTAACCTCAGGGCACCCCTATGGGAAAGTAAAGTTTTATTTTGCCTGGTTTTGCATGGCTCTCTAGAAGTACTGATGGCCTTAAAGAATGATTCACTTTCAACGTTTAGATTACTTTTTCATGAATGATTTCCGTCCATTGTCTATGGGTACCTTTTTAAAGGGTGGAGACAAGAATTAAGACTTATTGCATCTTATCCAACATACCACGTATAGCATACCTTGTTGAATGTAAATTTTGGCCTTAGAAGGTAGAGTGTTCTTCCAGAAGGAGGCCTTAATGGCAAGTTTCCTCAATAATAACTATAATTTGGTATTAAACATAGAAGACATTAATGATAACACTTATTTAAAAAACATGGAAACCTACTGCCTTTGCCCCCTATTCTTCCTCAGTATGGATGAGGGGGTTTTCTTCACTGAAGATATGCTGATTAGTTATTCTTAGATTTAAAAGAGCAACTCAGACTTGGCTGTTCATGTTCTTTTTAAGCACAGTGTAACCCCAGTTCAGAAGCAATTTCTAAGCAGTGGGATTCCACTAAAAAAAAAAGCTAAGCTTCCTGAAGTGCTCCCTTAGGCCTCAGAAAGGTTAAAAGGGTTTAGAGCCACCCATTCTTCTCCCAGTGATTGTAGAATGTAAATGCAAGGGTTTCCACTCTCCCTAAGAAAGTCTAAAACCCCATTAGGAACATATTTCTCAAGAAAAAATTGTGCAAGTTAACTAGTCTTTCAGTTTTCATATCCAGCGTTTTGTCATTCAATGAAGGGACTGTAATAAAGTCTCAGGTAGATATTCCCCTCTGCTGTGTCCAAAAGCCAGGCCATTCTGAAAGGACAAAACCTGTGGCATTTTCGGAGTCTTGGAGCTTACCCATCCTCTCCTGCCTCCACCTGTTTCTACTGGCAATTGAGGCAACTCTTTGTATTGATAGGCCAATAAGAGAGAAATTGGCAGCTGAAAGCTCCAACGCTTTCACAAGGAGTCAGAGTTACCTGTTCTGAGTGGACTGGCACTTGGGCATAGTAGGGCAATAAGGTCTTTTATGTGTAGTTTACCAGCCAGAGTTGGATTGGACTTGCACCTATGGTGTGGCTATTGGGAAGAAAAACAAATGTTTTCCTCATTTACAGAATTCTATGGAAGATCACAAAGTAGTCATGCTCTCAGTGGCATTGGGTATTAGACAACCCTGCCATCCTGAAAAACTGCTCAAGTATACCTGAATTATTACAGGTTCACGGTCATCTCTATTGGGCTCGAAAACTGTTCCAAGTTAAGGGCTCAGCATGGCAAAATGATCTGAACATTACATTCAGTGTAAACATAAAAGCTTTCCCATATAGTCATGATGTCTAATGGGAATTTATAAAGTACTGTGACTACGTGTGAACATGGTAACCCATAGCAAACAATCATATTTCAGTGTACTGTGGTCACTAGAGATTTGTTTTGCTATCCTTTTGTTCACTTCGCTCCAAAATAATTCTGAAGGTCCCAGTTATTCATACTAGGAAAGGATTGATGCATTGATTCTGTGCCTAGATTACATTCTCTGCTCCACACTTTTGCCGTTTTTTTTTCTTCTTCAAATATTAGGTATTTGTCTGGTAAAGGCTTTATCTTTACAAAATTACTTTGTAAAAAAAAAAAAAAAGTCAAAATAAATCTATTTTCAAGAGAAAAAAAAAAAAAAACTTTATTGGGGGGTAAGGGGGGTATATACCTACCTAGGCTTAATACTACCTACCCAAACACTGATTAGTGTCACAAATGACACAAGTACAGCGATCAGTGAACGATCTAATCACTGCACTCAGTGACACAGTGAAAGGGGGTGACAGGAGTAAAGGGGTTAACTGGGGGGGAGGGGTGATCAGGGGCGATCAAGGGGTTAAAAATGTGCCTATGTGTACTGGTGTTAGTGTAGTGTTGTTGCGACTCACGTTTTGATGTCTCTCTCTGGCATCACTTCCCCTGTCTGTGTTTACATTCTGCAGACAGGGGAGGCATTCCATTCCCTAGGACCGATCAACAGGTATAGACCAAAAATCATTGGTCTATTCCTGTGGATTGAGAGGTCCTCTAGCGAATCGGACCACCGTGCCCACGCTGGGGGCACACACACGCGCCCCCCTGGCCGATACCTTGAGCGCTGTTTATAAACCGTGATTCGAGGGACGCTGCCACATTGCAGCAATAAATGTAGGTGAGCCGGTCGGGAACCGGTTAAAGTCAGCTGCAGCACTCTCATTCCCTAGGAGGAATGACCTCAGGTGTTTTCAAATCCTAGTCTAAGCAAATCTATAACAACCTGGACAAAGGTAAATATCACTTGAAATATAAAAGTGAAATATCACTTTTTTGAGGTGGGTCAAGGGCAGGGTTGGGGGGCCCCATGATTTCTAACAATGGCCCTGCCTACAGGTAAATAATAAAAACAGTTGCGCTCATTTACAGTGAAATATAACCTTGTGTGGAAAAATTATATCAAATAGAATATTATTCAGTCAATAGGTTATAGTGGTTGACACACAATAACCAGTGAAAACAAAAATCCAATAAAAAATATATAGTGTTCAATCAAAAGTCAAATTAAATCTCGTGGTCCAAAGAAGTGAAAAATAGAGTGAAAAGCAGATCTTCCTCCTCCAGTGTGAAATCAATCAACAACTGTTCATCAAACAAATTCACCCGGAAATGTGTAGACCAGCACCGATAGTAGGCACGCGTGTATAGGCACACAGAGGTACTCTTACCAGAACAAGAGGACCTGTTATCGCTAACAGAATTCTCTCTTTTCTATGATGCGGGAACCATGGATGTTATATGATACTATGGAGGTTGAGATGAGCCGATAAGAGTACTGTCTATTGGAAGGAGAGGAACAACATCAGATTCATACCCCGCAGAGGGTTATTTCTGCTAACGCTTCTGATCTGTTAGCGATAACAGGTCCTCTCGTTCTGGTAAGAGTACCTCTGTGTGCCTATACACGCGTGCCTACTATCGGTGCTGGTCTACACATTTCCGGGTGAATTTGTTTGATGAACAGTTGTTGATTGATTTCACACTGGAGGAGGAAGATCTGCTTTTCACTCTATTTTTCACTTCTTTGGACCACGAGATTTAATTTGACTTTTGATTGAACACTATATATTTTTTATTGGATTTTTGTTTTCACTGGTTATTGTGTGTCAACCACTATAACCTATTGACTGAATAATATTCTATTTGATATAATTTTTCCACACAAGGTTATATTTCACTGTAAATGAGCGCAACTGTTTTTATTATTTATTTGAGTTGGTGATTTTATCGCACTAGTTGTTGCTGCTGGTACTACTTATCCTAGCGCAATACTGCTCCACTATAATTTATTTGCTACCTGCCTACAGGTGACAGTGCCAAATAATTTCCTGTGATAAATGAAGTACAAGTTTGTGCAATTTTTGTGGGCAGGTCATCCACCAAGGATTAGAGCATAAATGCTCACTATGCCTAAGTATTCAGGGGGCATGGGATTTTGGGACCCAGTACAGTACTATCAAGCTGCACATTTACTATGGATACTGGAATGGTGCAGTCATGGTCAGGTAAAGAGCTGGGTATCATTCTATGGAGCAACATATATCATCTATTCCATTCAAGGCCCTCCCATGAATTAACACTGTGTCCAGCTTGTGACCAGCTCAGATAAGGGATCATCCTATCCTAGATACTACATTTAAAGTAGTGTGATCATTAAGGATAGCATAAGTCCTATAACATTATAACTTTTGATGTTAATAGGAAACCCCAACTTTTCACCAGGGTTGACTGATCCCAAATTTCGTCAGTTCTTAGAGGTGGGCAAGTGTCAATTTGCAGTACTTTGGAAACTCAAATGGTTGGAAATGCATGAATAGAGTTGGGCCGAACACCTCCCCTGGTTTGGTTTGCAGCAGAACTCCCGAACATGAAAAAAGTTTGCACCCGAGCCACGAACCCTATTAAAGTCCATGGAACCCAAACTGGAAAAAAGTCCCCATTTTGGAGGCATATATGCAAGTTATTGGCCATAAAAAGAGTATGAGGGCCCGAATACTGCCCTGGGGGACATGTAACAATACAAAAAACATAGTTTTTACAGGAGCAGCGATTTTAATGATTCTTAAAGTAAAACAATAAAAATGAAAAATTCCTTTAACCACCTCCTGCCTGCCATATATTAAAATGACAGGCGCATGGTGGCTCTCTCATTCTGGGATGAAGTCATATGACATCACCCCACTCTTGCCTCACTTGCACGCCAGTGGGGTGGCGATCTGCAGTGAGCTGTGTCTCTGGGACACAGTGCATCACAGATCTTGTTAAAGAGCCGATAATGAGGCTCTTTACCCATGTGATCAGCTGTGTCCAATCACAGCTGGTCACATGTAAACAAGGAATTTCCGGTTATTGGCATTCCTCTCCTCACACTGACAGCTTATGAGGAGAAGAGAGCCGATCAATGACATTTCCTCACAGGAGAGATCTGCACAGATAATCAGAGTAGCCCCAACAGTGCCCGGCAGTGATGCCAATCAGTGCCCATCATTCAACAGTAAATGGCTTCAAACATGCTTGGGATAAACATAAATCCATAGTCAGACAACAAGGTTAATGTAAAAAAAAAAAAAAAAATAAAAAAAATAAAATAAAAAGGGGCAGACTCGATGGACTACTCAGTCTTTTTCTGCCGTCACTTCTCTATGTTTCTATGTTTCTAAGACAGTAAATGCCCAGCTGTGATGCCAGTCAGTGCCCATCAGTGCTGCCTTTTAGTGTCCATCCATGCCTGCTCACCAGTGCCCCCTATCAGTGCCCATCAGTGCTGCCAATCAGTGCCACATATCAGTGTCCATAAGTGCCGTCTATCAGTGCCCATCAGTGCCGCCTATCAGTGCTCATCAGTGCTGCCCATCAGTGCCACCACTTCAGTGCCCATCAGTGAAGCCTATCAGTGCCCATCAGTGCAACCTTATGAGCGCACATCAGTGAAGGGGAAAAATTACTCATTTACAAAAGTTTATAACAGAAACTAAAAAAACTTTTTTGATTTTTGATTTTTTTAGCAAAAAATAAAAACCCAGTGGTGATTAAATACCACCAAAAGAAAGCTCTATCTGTCTAAAAAAATGAGAACACTCTTGTTTTGTTATAGCGTTGCATGACCGCGCAATTGCCATTCAAAGTGCAACAGTGCTGTCAGAAAATGCAAGTGGAAACACTGTCTGGAACGCCTGTGCGAGGGCACGCTCAGGAGCATGCACGCATGCGGCAGGTGCATGTGCATGTGCGTGCATCCAATGGCGCCAAACGGCCTATTTAAACAGACAGCACCAGGAAGCAAGTGCTGTCCATTCTACAGCATCCCAGTGTTCCGTAGCAATCTGTTCTGATCTTCCTGTTTACCTGTGACCTGGCTTGACCCCGTACTTGCTTCAACTCAGCCTGCACCGACTCCCAGCTTGCCTATGACCATTCTCCTGCCTGTCCCCTTGTACCTCTGCTGCCTGCCTGTTAACGAACCTGCTTGTACCTGACCACCCGCCTGCCTGCTCCTTTTGTACCACACTGCCCGCCTGTTACTGACCTGGCCTGTACCACTATTCTTCAGCCTTGCACGAGCCTCTTAAGGACCTTCGCACCACCATCCATGACCAGTACAGCCCTTGTGCCCCCCTGTGCTCTAGAACTCCCTGTCTGCTCTATCAGGGGTTCCTGAACCAGGGCCGTAAGTGAGGTTGCCCACTGCATAAGCCAAACTCTACCATCAGGTACGTGACAGCAACAGACAGCCATGCCCAAGTCTGCACAGGGGCCCTCTCCAATGGAATAACTCTGTGTGCATCTAGCTGGACTCACCCAAGCTGGGAAAAATTTACAGGAGAGTTACACCCAGTTAGAGAGCAGAGTCCAGGAGCTCTCCTTACTGGCTGCCCCCAGTCCCAGCCAGTTGGCAGCTTGCACCATGGGCACCTTACCTACAAAGCATAAAGTCCCGCTACCCGAGCGGTTCACGGGGGACCGCAAGAAGTTTTGAGCCTTCCGCAATTCCTGTGAGTTATATTTTGCCCTTCAACCTTTTCCTTGGAAGCCACCAAGGTGGGACTGGTAATATCTCTGCTATTGGATGAACCCCAGGCCTGGGCCCACCGGTTATTGGAAAAAAAGGCTCCTGAAACTGCTGGCCTAAACTTCTTCTTTCAGGCTATGGCATGGCTCTATGAGGACCCCCACCAGACCACCACCACAGAGGCCGTCCTCCACACGCTCCAGCAAGGCCGCCGTATGGCGGAAGACTATGTCTCTGAGTTCCGGCGCTGGAGTGCAGGCGCGGCGTGGAATAATTCGGCACTCTGCCATCAGTTCTGGCTGGGTCTTTCCGAGCCGATTGTCACGTACCTGGTGGTAGAGTCTGGCTTATGCGGGGGGCAACCTCTCTTGCGGCCCTGGTTCGAGAACCCCTGGTAGTGTGGACAGGGAGCTCTGGAGCACAGGGGGGCACGAGGGCTGGACAAACTTCAGGTGGTTGGGAGAAGTCCAAGGAAGCTCGTGCAAGACAGGAGAGTAGTGGTTCAGTCCGGGTTGGCAACTGGCAGGCGGTGCGGTACAACGGGATCATCCAAACGGATGGTCGGGTACAGGCAGGGTCGGCAACGTGCTGGCAACAGAAGTACAGTAGGAGCAGGCAAGCGGATGGTCGTAAACAAGCCGGAGTCAGGTGCGGGCAGATATCAACAGGTCCAAGGGAACAAGCCGGGGTCACAGGAACAGGAAGTCACACGAAAGTAGTCACCGGGGGTTTCACAGGTTCAGGGAACGTTGTAGAGCGGACAACATCTGCTGCAGGGCTCTGCTGACTGAAATAGAGCCGCCAGGCGCCATTTCCGGCGCGTGCGCGCGCGGGAGCGCGCACGGGCGCGCGCGAACGCGCACGAGCGCGCGCGAACGCGCACAGGCGCGCGCACCACCGCGGAAAGGCAGAGATCGGTCCTTTCCTGACATTGCCCCCCCCCAAGGGGCAGCCTCCGGATGCCCATCTGGGCGCTCTTGGCTGGATTGTTTCTCCAAAAAGTTCTGACCATTTCCTGGGCATGAAAGTTGTTTTCTGGCTCCCATGAGTTCTCCTCAGGGCCGTAACCTTTCCATTTCACCAGAAACTGTATTCCCCCAGCTCTTCTTCTACAATCGAGAATTGCTTTCACCTCGAACTCCTCCTCTCCATCCACTACCACTGGTCCAGGTGGAGCCGATCGTCGTCCAGGAAACAGGTCCTTGGCCACTGGCTTTAGGAGGTGGATGTGGAACACTGGATGGATCTTGAGTGAGGATGGCAGGTCGAGTTCATAGGCCACCTGATTAATCCTCTTTTTAATTGGGAATGGTCCTAAGAATTTTGGTCCCAGCTTTTTTGATGGACAGGACAGTCGCAGATTAGTGGTCGCCAACCAGACCCGATCGCCAGGCTGAAGGTTCAGCTCTCCGCGTCTCTTCCTGTCGTAAAGCTCCTTGTTACGCTCCTGAGTCTGCGCAAGGGTCTCCTGCAGCATCTTGTTGTTTTCTTCCAAAAACTTTGTAATTTCTTGTGTGGCCGGAATAGAACTTTCCGGGACGGAGACAGGCAGGAATGTGGGATGGTATTAATTTTTCTCCTAATTAGTCCACCGGATACTTGAGCTGGACGGTAGGAGTGAGTTCTAGGTAGGTCACAAGGTGTAGGTGGAGGATTTCGGTCAC
>BLSH010394085.1:168565-178819 GCA_018402905.1 Glandirana rugosa
GAACAGGAACTAGCCACAGTCCTTTCCTGGCTAGAGACGGAAAGGCGCCACCACGCGCGCGGACACGCGCAAGCGCGCGCGAGCACGCGCAAGCGCGCGCGGGCACGCGCGAGGGCGCACGCGCGCGCGAGTGCACGCGCGCGTGCGCGGCCTTTACCGCGGACCGCCGAGATAAAGTCAGTCGTCTCGGGACGTCGTCTACAACAGGCGAGATGTTGCAAGGGACTTGGACACTTTGGGGGCCACTGATGAAAGCACACTGAAGGACAAGGACACTGGGGCCGAACAAGTGGAGCCGTGGACAAGAGTTCGTGGGGCTGAGGTGCGCCGGGGCCCTTGTCTCTGGGATAAGACCGCCCCGACGGCGGTTTCCGAAGCATCTACCTCCAGAATGTAGGGCCGCGTGGAGTCGGGGTGCTTGAGAACAGGTGCCGAGGTGAACAAGCCGGGGTCACAGGAACAGGAAGTCACACGAAAGTAGTCACCGGGGGTTTCACAGGTTCAGGGAACGTTGTAGAGCGGACAACATCTGCTGCAGGGCTCTGCTGACTGAAATAGAGCCGCCAGGCGCCATTTCCGGCGCGTGCGCGCGCACGTGAGCGCGCGCGCACGCGGGAGCGCGCACGGGCGCGCGCGAACGCGCACGAGCGCGCGCGAACGCGCACAGGCGCGCGCACCACCGCGGAAAGGCAGAGATCGGTCCTTTCCTGACACCGATCAAGGACAAGCTAGCCCATGTGGGAATACCTCAATCCTTGGATGCCCTGATCAATCTGGCCATCCAGATTGACCGCCGCTTACGGGAATGCAGAGCTGAGAGGTCTTCAGGAACCGCGCCACCTCCCTGGATGTTACCCAGAGTTTCCTGCTCTCCATGTTCAGATTCACTAGTGACCTCCTCTTCCTCTCCAGAAGATCATCCCGAGACCATGCAGATTGGGCTCCTACGCCCCTCACTCTCCCCGGAAGAAAGACACAGACGCCTTTCCCAAAACCTATGTCTGTATTGCGGGGGGCCTGAACATCTTGTCAGGTCTTGCCCAGTCAAGTTGGGTAAGTGCTCCAACGCTATCAAGGGAGAAGTGCTATCCTTGTCCAGTACTACAGCTCACCTTGTTCTTCTTCTCCTTCTGCAGCTCTCCGGTGGGAGTATCCAGGTCCCAGCCATCCTTGACTCTGGAGCCTGCAGCTGCTTTGTGGACCTGACTTTTGCAGCCCAACATCAAATTCCCCTCAGACCTAAGACCCATTGGATGGTCATTCGCTTAGCCAACAGGTCCATCATTAAGTCTGGTGCAGTCACCCAGGAAACCATCCCTCTTCTTGCCCGAACAACGAGCGGCCACTCGGAACACCTGCTGTCGGATGCTATTGCGTCCCCTCTCTTCCCTGTCATCCTGGGTCTGCCATGGCTCTGGGCGCACTGCCCCAATGTTAACTGAACCACTGGAGAGGTTTAGTTATCTTCTTCTTATTGCCAGTACAACTGCCTACAGCCAGTTCTGGAATCACCTCCTTCCGTGCTATGACTAAACTCTGACCCCGAACCTGGAGACCCACATAGCTGTTCCTTCAGTCTACCACGACTTTCGGATGTGTTCACCAAGAAGGGGGCAGAGGAACTCCCACCTCACAGGTCTCACAGGTCTTATGACTGCCTGATAGAACTGTTGCCCGGTGCTGAGGTACCATTCGGCAGCATATACCCCCTCTCTGAGGTGGAACTGAAGGCCCTCAAGGCCTATCTTGATGATAATCTTAAGAAAGGATTCTTTCGGCCCTCCACATCACCTGCAGGGGCTGAGATATTCTTCGTAGAGAAGAAGGACCACTCTCTAAGACTCTGCATAGATTACAGAGACATCAATAAAATTACGGTTAAAAAACGTTATCCTCTACCACTGGTCCTTGAACTATTTCAAAGGCTAGGTTCAGCTACTGTGTTCACCAAACTGGATCTTCGCGGGGCATATAACCTCATTCACATCCGGGAGGGTGACGAGTGGAAGACGGCCTTCCAGACACGCTTCGGCCACTATGAATACTTAGTGATGCCCTTCAGGCTCTGCAATGCCCCGGCCACTTTCCAGCACTTGGTGAATGACGTGTTCCATGACTACCTTGATCAATTCGTCATCATCTACTTAGACGATATCCTCATCTTCTCTGCCTCTCTGGAGGAACACCGCAGGCACGACAAATGTGTTTTACAATGCCTTCGACAGCTTGGACTCCATGCTAAGGCCGAAAAATGTGCATTTGAATGCTCCAGCATCCTGTTTCTGGGTCTTATTATTTCTTCACCGGAGTCACCATGGACCCACAGAAGGTCCCAGCCATCTTGGACTGGCCAGCTCCAGGTGACAGGAAAGGGGTCCAACGGTTCGTAGGCATTGCCAGTTTTTACAGGAAGTTTATCAAGGGGTTTTTCGTTGTCATTTCACCAATTACCCAGCTCACTAAACAGAACTTCCGTTTCCACTGGTCTCCTGAGGCCCAGATGGCCTTTCTGAAGCTCAAAAAACGATTTAACTCTGCTCCTGTCCTAAAGTACCCGGATTCGACTCACATCCTGGAAGTGGAGACTTTAGAAACCTGTGGTGGGAGCAGTCATCTCCCAGAGACGCGGTCCAAAGGCCTCCCTACACCCCATCGTCTTTTTCTCCTGCAAGCCCTAGCTATCAAGTCTGCCCTGGAGGAATGGCGCTTTATTCTTCTCCCGCTTCCAGCTGTACATCACATACAGGCCCAGGTCAAAGAACGTAAAGCCGGATGCTCTGTCTAGGATTTTCTGAGATCTTGGAGCCACCACGCTACCGGATACCATCCTTCCTCCCTGGAGCTTCTTGCTGACTCAGGAAGATCTGTTATCTCAGGTCAAATGATCCCTGGCCAGATCCCCCATGTCTCCTGATCCCAGGCTGATAATGAAGGATGGGCTGTGGTGGTTCCATAACAAAGTCTACATTCCAAAAGAGCAACACCTAACAGTCTTGGAAATTTGCCACGACCATAAGTTGGCGGGGCACTTCGGGGGTCGCAAAACTGCAGAGCTGCTGTTACACTCCTTTTGGTGGCCTTCCGCTGACGAGGACTGTAGAAAATAAATCAGCGCCTGTCCAGTCTGTGCCCAAAACAAGACCAGCCGGGCTAAAGCTAGGGGCCTATTGAATCCGCTTCCCATCCCTGAGCGCCCATGGCCCCACATATCTATGAATTTCATAGTGGAGCTACCCCCATCTGGAGAATTCAACTCAATCTTTGTGATTGTGGATCGCCTTACCAAAATGGCGCACTTCATCCCTATGAAAGGCACCCCTACCGCAGCCGAGACCACAGAGACTTTTATTAAAGAAGTGGTCCGATTTCACAGGCTCCCCGTCAACATAGTCTCGGATCGTGGGGTGCAGTTCACATCTCGGTTCTGGAAAGCCTTATGTTCAGCATTGGGGATTGAATTGGCAATCTAATCTGCCTATCACTCCCAGACAAATGGCCAGACGGAAAGGACTAACCAAACTTTAGAACAATACCTCTACTGCTATTCCTCCTTCGCTGAAGATGATTGGGTCTCGCTGCTGCCTATAGCCGAATTCACCTACAACAACACCATACACTCAGCTACCAAGCAATCCCCATTCTGGGCGAATCTCGGCTATCACCCCACGTTCATACCCAATCCAGTCCCCAAAAGCACTGTACCCGCCGTACAGAATACAGCCGAATTCCTGGAAAGGAATAACAAACTTTTACAGGAAACACTGTCTCAGACGCAGGAGTGCAACAAGAAGGCATTCAACAAAAGAAGATGTGGGGAATTGGACCTGCAACCAGGCGACCGGGTTTGGTTGGCAACCAAGAACTTAAGGTTGTCGTGCCCTTCAAAGAAATTGGGCCCAAAATTCATTGGTCCTTTTCCCATGAAGTGAAAAATTAACAGGGTGGCGTACGAACTGGACCTTGCTCTTCCCTGCAGGTTCACTCTGTATTTCATGTTACCCTGTTAAAACCTGTAACCCAGGACCCCTTCCCAGGTGTGAAGACGACCCCACCAGAGCCCATGCTTGTGGATGGAGAGGAAGAGTTTGAGGTGGAAGCCATCCTTGGTTGCAGGAAAAGGGGTTGCTCTACCCACTTTCTGCTCAAATGGAAAGGGTACTGCCCCGAAGAAAACTTGTGGAAACCCGAGGACAATATCCATGCCGAAGAACTTGTTGAGTCATCTGGAGGAGCCACCCAGAACTAAGGGCCCATTTGGGCATCCGGAGGCTGCCCTTTGGGGGCAATGTCAGAAAATGAAAGTGGAGACACTGTCTGGAAAGCCTGTGTGCGGGAGCTTGTGCGCACGCAGCAGATGTGCGTGTGCGCACATGTGTGCACGTGCACTTGGGTGCGTGCATCCAGTGGCGCCAAACGACCTATTTAAACAGACAGCACCAGGAATCAAGTTCTGACCATTCTACAGTGTCCCAGTGTTCCGTAGCAATCTGTTCTGAGATCCCTGTTTACCTGTGACCCGGCTTGACCCCATACTTGCTTGAACTCTACCTGCACTGACCCCCAGCTTGCCTATGACCATTCTTCTGCCTGACCCCTTGTACCTCTGCTGCCTGCCTGTTAATGAACCTGCTTGTACCTGATCACCCGCCTGCCTGCTCCTTTTGTACCACACTGCCTGCCTGTTACTGACTCGTCCTGTACCACTATTCTTCAGCCTTGCACAAGCCTCTTAAGGACCTTCACACCACCATCCATGACCAGTCCAGCCCTCGTGCCCCCCTGTGCTCTAGAACACCCTGTCTGCTCTATCAGGGGTTCCCGAACCAGGGCCGTAAGAGAGGTTGCCCACTACATAAGCCAGACTCTACCATCAGGTATGTGACAAGTGCTGAAAGTTGGAAATTTGCCTTGGCAGGAAGTGGGTGAAAGTGCCCACTACTGAAGCAGTTGGACATAGTGCCTGGGGGTCCCCTTAGTCTGCCTGTAAAGTGGTGCATCTTAACCATGTATAGAAACTTACATGTATAAAGAAAAAAAAAATGAAATAGATTTTTCTGGCTGCAAGCCATTGCTGGCAATAGAAAAGTAAATGGTGCCTGGGTCTCCCACAATCCATACCAGATCCTTTGGGTCTGGTATGGATTTTAAGGGAACCCCCCCATGCCAAAATTTTTAAAAAAATGGCATGGGGTCCCCCCCAAAATCCATACCAGACCCTTATCCGAGCATGCAGCCTGGCAGGCCAGGAAAGGGGGGGTGAGCAAGTGCCCCCACCTCCTGAACCATACCAGGGCACATGCCCTCAACATAGGGGGGTGCTTTGGGGTGGGGGGGCTCTGAATAAATGAAGAAAAACAAAAATAATTTTGCTATGAATGCAAACAAAATTGGTAACTTAACCAATCATTCTGAAATTAAACACATTTTTTCATTCAGCACATGTCTATGTATGTTTGTGTGTGTGTATATATATATATATATATCTATCTATATATATTATATCTATTCACATTTCTGAACATGCATACTCAGTAAATCTTATTTGCATGTTTATATAAGACATATTACATGTATTATGAAACATGAAAAAAAAACATGAAAAAAAAAGATCATAAACATTAAAATCATAATGTGTGTAGTTTTCAAATTTAAATTATATGTCTGCTGTATGGTTTATTAGAATGCAATAATCTTCTTCTGAACACTAGCACCAATGTTAATATATCTCTACAATGTATGTCTCTAATACAAACAAAAACAAATTTAATCTCACTGGGTGAAAGGATAAAATGGATGACTGATCAGAATGAGCACTTCTCAGTCGGTTCAGTATAAATTGTAACAATGAAGGTAATGAATGCACAAAAAACTGGTACGTGAGCTGCAAGGACTAAAAAATTGTTACAAATGATGTTATAATCATAACCGCTCAGCTAAGTATTTTAAGCATTGCAGTTTTATTTCTGTAACAACTTGAGAGGTGTCAACCTTTTTTAATGTCAGAAAGGGAATGAAAGTGAAGCGTTTTACAATATTTGTGCTGAAAAGGGAATTTTCTGTCAACACACCTATAACGGAACATTGCTCAGTAAGGGAGAATATCATTTCTCCATAAATACATTTTTAAGCTCAGCGTCAGAAAAAAAGGGTTCTATCCTGTTTTAAATAAAACAGGGAAAGTTTATAGGTTTTATTGCTGTCTGTGAATCCATTGAAGAGATTTCCCCTCACTTCCCATTAGGGTAGGAATTGGCAGGGAATCTTTAAAGCATGGCACAGACAAAAACAAACACATTTAGCAGAGTGATGAACAGTTAGCATTTTTGTTTATTGCTGTCTGTATTTTCCTATCCTGGTGACAACTGCTCCACTCGTTTGTTTTACACGTGTCACAGTGATAGGAAGTAAGATGAAATTTCCATTTGCTTTCAAACAAAGATATATAGTCACATAGTTAGTCTGGTTGAAAAAAGACACAAGTCCATCCAGTTCAACCAAAAAAACAAAAAAACAAAAACAAACCAGAAAGAAATGTTCACTTTTTCCCCACTCAAATTCAAATCTAAAAAGCAATTGCCCTGGGTTGGGTATTTTGACATTATTTTATATGTATTATTTTTTGTGCATCTAACATTTATTAGCAGTTCCTGTGTAATAGGTTTGACTTTTTCCAAACTGTCAGTTTGGACCCACAATCCAGCAGGCATTGTTCAAACTTTACTGATATTAATTCAGGATATGTGGACAGTTTGTAAAAGGACAAGCTATAATAGTCCATGAAAATATCCAAAGAATATCGACTATTTATAGTTATTTTATTACATAATAACATAATTAAGTTTACAATGTTTATTTGGTGGTTGCGCCATTGGTCCCAGAAGCACAGGGGACATAAATATAATGAGAGTGTGGCAGTATGGCTGGGGGAGTTTCAAAAGGAAGGTCAAAGGTGGAAATCTATATAAAAAAATGACTTTTATATCACTTAAAGGAAGATGTTTTGTTACTGGAAAGAGACACCTTTATGTGTGATGCCAATTTGCCTGAGCATTATCCAATGACAAGCGATAGAAAGGCACTACTACATGTAGCACTACCCTGAAGGGGCTGCTGATTGTATTGGATTACAGATTAATTGGGCAGCAGATATTAAGATGAGATATAATCAATATACAGTATACATCACAGTAGAAATAACGCAATACTATAGATAATTGTTATGTTAAATTCTGTACGCAATGTGACTCCAGAATAGTACAACTAGGAGACTGACCACAGATGTACAGCTGCAAATAGTTTTTAACCAGTGAACTGCAAATGTTGTGACTGGTGTTGGGTCCTTAACTCTTACATTGGAGTGTTCCGTAAAAGTGCAAAGAATCCAGGTGGTCTGAAAGATTCTCCTCATTCCTAAAGATTTTGGTGCACCCTCTGACCGAAGGCACCTACCACTGAAGTGGTAATGAATGAAATGTATTTCCCTTCCTGATGAATGGCCTTTCTTCAATGCAATAGATACATTCTGGAATGTACACTATTGCTGAGGTCCTCCAGTCATTAGCCTGGGCAATTATGCCATGCCTGGGAATGCTGTGCAAGGTGCAAGTACTCACAAGTAGCAAGCTCAGTGTCTGTACAAACAAATACGAATGTCTCAGTCCCTGTCCTCCCAGGTTGGGCAGCAATGAACCTTCAGTAACGCAGCCATGCAATTCTGGTCATGCTGGCAATTGTAGTCCCCCCTACTCTCTAGCAGCTCAGTGATGCAACCCGCTGGGACAGAGCAATGGGCATCTCAATAGCAACACAGTAAGGGTCCCCACATCTCCAAGGTGAACTTAGGGAGCAGCAGATACTAGTCACAGCAGCCACAAGCCACCTGCACATGTGTCCATGCACTTACCTCCACACTACACTTTGTGTCCTTCTCCTTGTTGTGCACCAGGCTTAACTCTCCCCTACACCTATTGTCCAAACCCATTCCCATCTACTGTTGCTAAGGTCAGGCTTTCTATCTACACTGCTGTGATAGCCAATCAGAGTTTCTTCGACCTTTGGTCTCCAAAAACATGGCTTCTGCTCCTTCATGACTGAGGAGATTGCATAATTAGCCAGTAAGAGCACTTTTATGGGACGGGGGGAGAGTCCGTTTGTTTATCTAAGTCATAAAGTCAAGAAAAGTAAGGACCTAACAATGAGCAGGGGATCCTCTCCTCCCAAGTCACTGTCCCATTTTAAAATCGACATGACTGTGTGGGGCTCCAGGGGATTTGTGAATGACCAAACTACAAGTCCCATCTGCTGTAATGGCTTGTAGTTTTCAATGGATTGCAAGGGCATTGATTAGCACACTGATAGTCCATTTACTCTTCCTTCAACTCTGAAACTGACCGCCCATATGGAGGTATCCACACAGAGCTGTAGGCAGAGAATACAGGAGCCTGACAATGCACCTGAGATCCACTGATCATGGGTGCAATGCTCTGAAGACTCCTGATATTAAACTCACTTTTTTTATCTCCAAAAATATGTGCATGTATATTTTTTTTTTAAAGGTGAACTTAACCAAAACCCAAATTGATAGCGGCAGCTCCATATTTCAGTCTTCACAGATTTATTTTAAAGTAGTCTTTAATTTATTCTGGGAGTGCTAAACATAAGTCTTGTAGAGTTTTTTTTTTTAAAACAAAATGTTTACAGGCTTTAACAGGTTTTCAGCAAGCCTTACACAACGCTACTGCTGCCTAAAAAACCTGCTGAAGCTTTCTAACAGTGTGGTTAGATTGATGTAAATCTGCCTCCCTGGGCGACGAGATTGATGATGAATTTATATTAATATTGGGGGGGGGGGGGGCGGCATGCCATTTTTTTTTTGTCCCCATGGACATTTATACAACATCCTCATCTTGAATACGGGGCAATTATAAATTAGGAGAATTCACGACTGTTTGCTTACAAACAGAACAAAGCAGCCAAGCTGCCATTTTCCTGCAATTTAATGACTCCAATACAGAGCACATTTACCGCCTTCCTGCCCAGGCCAGTTTTCAGCTTTCAACACTGTCACACTTTGAATGGCAATTGTGCGGTCATGCAACACTATACCCATTTTTATCATTTTTTTCACACAAATAGAGCTTTCTTTTGTTGGTATTTAATCACCGCCCATTTTTTTATCTTTTGCAAAATAAACGAAAACATTTTGCAAATAAATAATCTTTCTTCATACATTTAGCTCACAATGTATTCTGGTACATTTCTTTGGTGAAAATTATCAGATCAGTGTATATGATTTAGTCTGTAGGAAAGTTACATCTGAAAATCGATCAATCCTGATGTACTGATGGCCTATCTTATTTATTGATTCCAGAAAATGTCAGAACAGTACAAATATCCGCCCAATAGCCTTAACCCCTCCAGATCCGCGCTATTGCCAAAGTACGGCTCCAGCGCGGATCAGAAATGCCCGGACGACGTCCATGGACGTCGTCCATGGACGTCGTCCATGGACGTCGTCCCCTTTAACCGCCCCCCCGCCCGCGATCGCAGGCGCGCTGCCCGGATTTTCTGTGATCGCTGTGTCCCTTGGACACAGCCAATCACAGATCGTGGTAAATGGCCAATCACAGCGGCCATTTACCACATCAACAGCGGGTCCAATGAGAGATGATCTCAAATGTAAACATATGAGATCATCTCTCGTTGCCTGCCTTCTCTCCTCACACAGACACCGCTGTGTGAGGAGAGAGAGATCGCCGTTTACAGTGAGTGCATAAAACACTTCACCTGTGCCCCACATCATAGTGCCATCTGCCAGTGCCATCTGCCAGTGCCTCTGCCAGTGCCATCTGCCAGTGCCATCTGCCAGTGCCACCAGCCAGTGCCACCAGCCAGTGCCACCAGTCAGTGCCACCAGTCAGTGCCACCAGTCAGTGCCACGTAGCATCAGTGCCACATAGCATCAGTGCCACGTATCATAAAAAGTACCACCTGACCTGTCATCAGTTCACGTGTCAGTGCCACCAATCAGTGCCACGTGTCAAAGAGCCACCTGACCTGTCATCAGTGCCACATGTCAGTGCCACCTGACCTGTCATCAGTGCCACGTGTCAGTGCCACCAGTGCCACCGGACCTGTCATCAGTGCCACATATCAGTTCCACCTAACCTGTCACCAGTGCCACATATCATCAGTGCTACCTGACCTGTCATCGGTGCCACGTGTCAGTGCCACCTGACCTGTCATCAGTGCCAC
>BLSH010394085.1:190580-207548 GCA_018402905.1 Glandirana rugosa
TGCTTAGGACTTATTCATTTAGATACACCTGGCGCGGATTGGGACTACTAAGGTGACTAGGTATCTGGGTTCGCTATTTAGTACCTTGCTGTGGCCTAGAAATTTTTAGTTCACAAAGCTTGTTGCCTAAACTACGGGCATTAGTGCACATGACATGACAAACACAACTTTCAACTGCTTTCTTTCTATTAACAGAAACTTCAACTGAAGTGACCACCTCATCAGCCCAGACATTACCAACATGAATCCTCACATTTGTTTCAACCTGCTGGGGACAGAAACTCTCCTCAACAATTATATCTCTGTCCCCATTTCTCAGTTTAAATGCATGTCCAAAAAGTTGCTAAATTCCATACCAAGAAGCTCTGTGCCCTTGTGTGAGGGATGCAGGCCATCTCTCTTGTAAAGTTCAATGTCCGACCACCGGGTAGCATCATGACTAACATAACCAAAACCTTCAGCTTTGCACCAATTCTTTAACCAAACATAAATTAAAACCGGGAGAACCCATATCACTGTTCTAAAATCATCTGGAAACTGTGTGTTAAACTTAAATTAAAACCGGGAGAACCCATATCACCGTTCTAAAATCATCTGGAAACTGTGTGTGAAACTATCGCAGAGCGAAGCCATATCCCTGTTCTAAAATCATCTAAAAACTGTGTGTGAAAATATATTAGAGAAAAGCCATATCCCTGTTCTAAAATCATCTAAAAACTGTGTGTGAAACTATCACAGAGCGAAGCCATATCCCTGTTCTAAAATCATCTAAAAACTGTGTGTGAAAATATATCAGAGAAAAGCCATATCCCTGTTCTAAAATCATCTAAAAACTGTGTGTGAAAATATATCAGAGAAAAGCCATATCCCTGTTGTAAAATCATCTAAAAACTGTGTGTGAAAATATATCAGAGAAAAGCCATATCCCTGTTCTAAAATCATCTAAAAACTGTGTGTGAAACTATACCAGAGCGAAGCCATATCCTTGTTCTTCTCTCTGCTATATTTTAACACACAGTTTTTAGATGATTTTAGAACAGGGATATCGCTTTTCTCTGATATATTTTCACACACAGTTTTTAGATGATTTTAGAACAGGGATATGGCTTTTCTCTGATATCGTTTCACACACAGTTTTTAGATGATTTTAGAACAGGGATATGGCTTCGCTCTGCGATAGTTTCACACACAGTTTACAGATGATTTTAGAACAGTGATATGGGTTCTCCCGGTTTTAATTTAAGTTTAACACACAGTTTCCAGATGATTTTAGAACAGTGATATGGGTTCTCCCGGTTTTAATTTAAGTTTAACACACAGTTTCCAGATGATTGTAGAACAGTGATATGGGTTCTCCCGGCTAATTTATACTTTTTTCACACAGTTTGAAGATGATTTTAGAACAATGATATGGCTTCTACCGTTAATTAATACTTTTCACACACAGTTTGAAGATGGTCCACATCCACCTCCATTTTTGATTTTATTATGTTTTTATTTTTTTAAAAATGCTTTTAGTTATTTCCCTGTCCCCATTTATTTGTAGGGCACTTGTCCCACCCTTACCCCCATTTCCTTCCTTTTGCAGACCTCTAGGACTTTCCAGGGCTTTCTTACAGCCATTTTTGTGCCTAAAAGTTCGGGTCCCCATTGATTTCAATGGGGTTCAGGGTCTGGGACAAAGTTCGGGTTCTGTCCGGACCCGAACACGGACTTTGTCCCGAAGTTCGGCTGAACCAGCAGAACCCGGACTTCTAGAAGTTCGCTCAACTCTAATAGTGAGTTAGTGACTTGTCCTTTGACCAATCAAAACAATCCCAGTGTGAGATAAATTCCTTTTACTGCTGCTGTAATCACCAAGTCGGCCCAAAGTAGTACAGGAACCTTTTTCAAAGTCCGACCGACTTGTGTCGGACCAGTTAAGATGGCTTTCATAGGGAAACATTGATTTTGTGACGTAATGCGACTTGTGCTCACAATGTCGGTCCGTTTGTCGGACAAGTGTGAACCTAGCCTCATAGCAGAAAGTAAAAAATATTGCTTTTTTTCAAAACTGTCTGTCTTTTTTTTATACAGCAAAAAATAAAAACCACAAGGGTGATCAAATACCACCAAAATAAAGCTCTATTTGTGGGAAAAAAAGGACAAATATTTTATTAGGGTGCAGCGCTGCATGAACGCGTAATTGTCAGTTTGTGCCATATTGCAAAACATGGCCTGGTTTGGAAAGGGATAACACTTTCTCTGAGCTGGAGTGGTTAAAGTAATACCTTAAAAATGCCCAATTCCTTTAACCACTTCCCTCCCGGCCACTGCACATATACGGCCGGGTGGGTGCTTCCTCCTTCTGAGTGGACATTCCTGAACATCCTTCAGAAAGAGCGGGATCGCGCGGCCGCATGCCAGTGCAGCAGCACAATCCCGATGCGCTCGTTTCACCCGAACACAGCATATCTCGGATCGGCAGGAGGGCTCTGTGATTAGCCCTCCTGATCACAAGATGGCTGTGTCCAATCACAGCCATCATGTGATGTAAACAGAAAGCCGGTTGCTAGGCGATCGGCTCTCCCTCTCCTCAGATGGAAGTTGTCAGTGAGGAGAGGGAGAGCGGATCGCTGCAGCCGTGCAGTGATCAGTGTGTATGAGTTGTTTTTTACAGCTGTTTTACACACTGATCACTGCCCTAGTGTCCCCACACAGTGCAATCATTCTAAACATGTCCCCAGTGTCCCCACACATGTCCCTACACTTGCCCCCCCCCCACAGTGTCTCCCCACAGTGTCCTCACACAATAAAAACACCTGTCCCACATATGTCCCAGTAAAATCAGTTGTCCCAATGATCATCTGCACAAATATGTCCGTGTGATCATCTGCGCACATCTGTACATGATTATCTGCGTACATCTGTCAGTGATCAGACAAACCAATTATTATACATTTTTTCATTTTTTTTTTTTTTTACCAAAGACATATAGCAGAATACATTTTGGCATAAATTTATGACAAAATTTGATTTTATTGAATTTCTTTTAAAACAGAAAGTATAATTTGTTTGAACAAAATTATAAGAATTTTATTTGGGTACAGTGTAGCATGACTGCGCAATTGTCATTGAAAGTGCGAGAGCACAGAAAGCTGAAAATTGGTCTGGGAAGGAAGGGGGTGAAAGTGCCCAGTACTGAAGTGGTTAAATAACACACCTGGAGGTGCCCTAATCCTGCCTGTAAAGAGGTGCATCTCTGAGATGTTTGGAAGTGCTGCGGAAGCACTGACATTTACTTAGGAAAAGAGTGTTTAAAAGTGCCGGACTCTTTGAAACAAAAAAAAAAAATCACATAGACCCATCAAGGGGTCTCATATGTATTTTGGGGCGCCGTTGGAGGGGTCTGTAGCACATCCTACAGCACAAATGGAAAATAAGTTCCTCTAAATACATAGCAAGCCCTTTGAGTCTGGTATGGATTTTATTCACTTCAGTACTGGGGACTTGCACAGCCTTCCGGCCCAGGCCAATTTTCAGCTTTCAGCACTGTCACACTTTGAATGACAATTGCGTGGTCATGAATCACTGTATATAGATGACATTTTTATAATTTTTTTAAGACAGAGTATCTTTTGGTAGCATTTAATCACCACTGTGTTTTTTCATCTAAACAAACGAAAAAAGACCACAAATTTTGCAAAAAAAAGTTTTTCTTAGTTTCTGTTATAAAATTTTGAAAAATAAGTAATTCTTCTCCTTCATTGATGTGCACTGATAAGGTGGCACTGATGGGCACTGATGAGGAAGCACTGATTAGGCAGCACTGATAAGCACTGATGAGGTGGCACTGATATGCGACACTGATGGTCACTGATAGGCATTGATAGGCGGCAATGATAGGTGGCACTAATAAGTGGCATTGGTGGGCACTGATTGGCACTAATGGGTCTGAACTAATAATTGGGGCACTGATGATCAGTGCCCTGATTATCAGTGTAAATGTGCCCTGTCAGAATTGCAGGCTACCAGCTCTCCTTTCCTCATCCTGCGTCAGAGCATGAGTAAAGGAATGCCGATAACCAGCAAGTTTGTTTACATGTGATCAGCTCTGATTGTACACAACTGATCACATGGTAAAGGGTTGTTGTGATTGGCCCTTTACCACAGCCTGTGATTAGCAGTGTCCTAAGGACACAGCGATCACAAAATTCACCTGCTGCGCGTCCAGAACTGGACCACTGCACTGTAGCTGTCTTTTGGCTATAGCATGGTTGGGAAGTGGTTAAAGGGGTACCTCACACAAAAAAAACTTGTGACTTAGGACCCCAGGAAATCTATACTAGACCCATAATTTGAGTATGCAGCCCGGCTGGTCAGTAAATGTGTGCCCCGCCTCCAAAACCATACCAGGTAACATGCCCTCAACATGGTGGAGTGCTTTGAAAAGCACATTGTCCTCATGTTGATGAGGACAAGAGCCTCTTCCATAAAAACCTTGGCTTGGTGGTTGTGGGGGTCTATGAGTGGGCTTATTGGAACTTTAATACTAAGGGGGGGGCCCCAGATCCCACCCCCCTTTCTTATTGAGTATGGAGTACATAGTACCCTACTCATTCACAAAATCAAAATGTCACCTAGAAAAAAAGACACCTAAGCATTTGAAAAGTCTTTATTTAAAAAATAAAAAGCTAAAAAAGTTCCTCATTGTAAATCCCTCGGCAGTGATGATACCGGACTCCCTCCAACTTGCCAATCCCAAGTTACCACTACCCGAATGACAGCTCCCTGAGTCATCAGCCGCTATAGAAGGGAAGGGGCAGTGGACAGTGATGTCACTGCTATCCCCATCCTTTTTCTTATGTGGTGGGGATTCCCAGTAATGTCAGCTGTTCCTAGGAATGAGGTGGGTGCAAGCACCCGCTGCTTTCTTTGAAACTGGTGAATCCCCACCACATAAGAAAAAGGGTGGGGATAGCAGTGACATCACTGTCCACTGCCCCTTCCCTTCTATAGCTGCTGATGACTCAGGGAGCTGGCATAGAAATACCACTTCTGCCGAACATGGGGCCAGATGAGCAAAAGTTTGGGTTCTCGTCTATATGCCTGAACAGCCAAATTTCAGTTTCGGACCAAAGTGTTGGCTCATCCCTACTATGCTCCAAGCTCACTCTGCACATTGCACAATGCATCTCAAACACTCTTAGCACACTGAACCATTTATCCCAAATATATTAAACGCACATCACCATTCACCCCAGTATGCTCAAAATAACTCACCAAAAAACTCTTAACACCCTTCTGCTATGAATACTAATTCTCCACACTGCAGCATGCTTTCCCTTCTACCTGCTTCTGCCTCCACAGTATGCTTTTGATTACACTCAGTACTGTGCATCAGGGACTCCTACACACCTTGAAGACTGCAGCACAAACCCTGATACACAGAATGCAGTATTCAGTGTGCACTCAAATACATTAAGCATAACCAGTACTTCATGGCATGCACCCCAACATTTTTAACACCTTTAAAGGGTTGTCCACAGAATTCCAAAATATCAGTCATGCTAGAACACAAAGCTTTAGTGCAAAAATGTGGGGATGTTGCTACTGGATGTCTACTCAAGGGGGTATGAATAATATGAATACAATTAATAAATGCACATATAAATGTATGCAAAAGATTGTTGTTGAAATTAATGGCCTGATGACAGGGTCTCTATAAATAAAAAAGTAAACAGTTGTCTGTGTTTTCGAATGTACTATAGAATTCATATCATTACTGAAAACTCAGTGGGTGATCTAATCTAGTTAGTCAAAATACACACGCAAACCTCTTTCTCCAGAGTGCCAGAACTAACATCTGCTGAGGTTTATACAGACTTAGGATGCATGTCACCCACTATCACAAACGTGTTCTTCACATATAACATTAAGAACAGCAAAGTAAAGCTGCTTCTTGATTTTCACTCCATTCCTAAGGCATAGATTCAGACAGGTCTGTTTCACTTTCACTTATTAACAAAAATGTAGGATGAATTGCATGAATATACAATCATGTCCAGTCTTCCACTTTTGCTATGCCCAGCAACACTTACATTAATCTAAGATGACTGATAGAAAACAGAACAATAACTGAATGTGCGATCATTATCAAGAGAGTTGCATGCCCTTTAAAAAATATAGCTGTCTATGATAGTTACACACTGTACAAAACAAACATAATTCCCAGCAAAATACAATTGCACCAGAAGGTGGATGATACCTAGAAAGTTTGCTAGGAAACAAACCTATTGGAAACATATTATTCATAAATGGATAGCTAAAAAGATGAAAACACAATAAAAAATGTAAGCAACCTAAATGTTTTGCATTTCCTGATCCACATTATTTATTTAATAATATTGTTAAAAATATTAACAGCTTTTATTAAAATGCAGTAGTACAATATAACCAGTAAAAAAATTTGATGCAGAACTCTTTGTCAGCTCCTATAAGGCAGCAAGTGAGGTCTTCCATGTTTGTAATGTTGTTGATTCTATTAAACAATTGTAGTATGGTAGGTGGTGTAGATTGTTTCAAATCATGCGATACAGGCTTGAGCTACTGTCACCAAATTAATTATGATTGACCTCTTGTAAGTTTTGATGAAGGAGTTTTTGTGTAGCAAAAATAAAGCAGGATTTTTGGTGATTGTGAAGTCAGTACATTTCTGTGTGATGGTCTGCATTTGGTCCCAGAGTTGTGTCAGCTTAGGCAGGGATGTAGATAAGGTGGGTGTCAGGGGGGTCTGAACCCCCCTCCAGAGCAGAGTATATTTTGTGAAAAAGGCGGGGAGGCGGTTCCATTCGACTTGGGCGGGGGGTGGGTCCACTTAGCTCTGGAGGCAGTGTTGCCATCTGTCTGTAAATTTTTTGTGAAAAAAATGTTTGCGGGTCGACTTCGAAATGGCGCATGCCGGGGAGTGGGCACAGTGACGTCTTGGTGCTTTTTACAAAATACAGCAGGACCGGCCTGGGGAGTTAGGAGGACTCAGGAGTGGGAGTGACCACTTCTCTTGGCTTCTTCAGTGGGCTGGTGTCACTGCTCTCCATCGTGCCTTGTCTCTCCTGCCCACAGATCAGCCTGGCGTGATCAGAGACTTGAGTAATCCAGGATCCGCCCTGGCACCCTGGCACTGAACACAGAAGCATACATGAGCATTAAAGGGATTCTGTATTTTGAGATGGGTGAGAGGTGTTTTCTGCAAGATTGTTTTATTCACTGTGGCACTGCTTCGTTCACTGCTTCTCCCTCTTCATGTCTGCATTCCCCGGCTACATGTGCTGTGTCCAGCGGTGAAGCCTGTTGATTTGCTGCCTGCTGCTGTCGTAAGTCTAAGTGTATTCCCGAGGCATGTGTAGGTTGAGAAGCGCTACAAGCAAGGTAATAACTATCGTTAGGACATGATTTGCACTGCTTCTCTCTATCTATGCTTGCATTACTCGGCTATATATACTGTGCTCTGCGGAGAAGTCCTGTTAACGCTTCACTTGCTGCCACCTAACTGCTTCTCTTTGATTTATGTGGCCCATACTGTTTATCCGGCATGTCTCCCTGTAGGGGTGCTGTAGCAGAAAATGCATAATTTAAGCCTTTATTGACTGTTACAAGTGTGAGCCATTGGGTTGGTTCGCTGTGCCATTGTCAAACATTTGTTTGTAGCATCTCTCTGAGGACATTGTTCAGGTGGCCCTCATAGTCAGTCCCCTATGCAATATTATTATTATTATTATTACAGGATTTATATAGCGCCAACAGTTTATGCAGCACTTTATAATATAAAAGGGAGACAATACAGTTACAATACAATAAAATACAAGAGTAGTGTTGAGCGAACCCGGACTGTAAAGTTCAGGTCTGTACCGAACTTTGGGGTGTCCGGGACCCGGACCCGAACCCGGACTTTTCAAAAAAGTCCGGGTTCGGGTCCGGGGTTCTGGTAATTTTACCAAAAGTTCTGAAAATTGCTGTATAAAAGTCCAGGAAAGTCCTAGAGGTCTGCAAAAGGAAGGAAAATGGGGGTAAGGGTGGGACAAGTGCCCTACAAAGAAATGGGGACAGGGAAATAACTAAAAGCATTTTAAAAAAAATAAAAACATAAAAAAATAAAAAATGGAGGTGGATGTGGACCATCTTCAAACTGGGTCTGAAAAGTATTAATTAACGGTAGAAGCCATATAACTGTTCTAAAATCATCTTCAAACTGTGTCAAAAAAGTATAAATAAGCCGGGAGAACCCATATCACTGTTCTGCAAACATCTGGAAACTGTGTGTGTCACTAGTTATTTCCCTGTCCCCATTTCTTTGTAGGGCACTTGTCCCACCCTTACCCCCATTTCCTTCCTTTTGCAGACCTCTAGGACTTTCCAGGACTTTTTTACAGCCATTTTTGTGCCTAAAAGTTCGGGTCCCCATTGATTTCAATGGGGTTCGGGGTCCGGGACAAAGTTCGGGTTCTGTCCGGACCCGAACCCTGACTTTGTCCCTAAGTTCGGCCGAACCAGCAGAACCCAGACTTCCAGAAGTTCGCTCAACTCTATACAAGAGGATTAAGAAGAGCTTACAATCTAATAAGGATGTAACTGTGGGGAATGAGCTGATGGAAGTGGTAAAAGATTAGTTGGATGTGTGATAGGTTTCCCTCAAGAGATGAGTTTTCATAGATTGCCTGAAGGTAGCAAGAGTAGGAGATAAGTGGACATGTTGAGGTAGTGCGTTCCAGAGGATGGGGGAGGCTCTTGAGAAATCCTGGAGAAGAGCATGGGAGGAGGATACAAGGGAGCATGAAAGTAGGAGGTCTATGGGGGAGAGGAGAGGATGGTTTGGGTGATATTTGGAGACAATATTGGTAATGTAGCTTGAGGCAGAGTTGTGAATGGCTTTATATGTTGAGGTTAGTATTTTTAATTTAATTTGCTGGGCAGACACTCAGAGGTTGGTAAGGTGGATAAGTCTGGCAGCAGCATTCATGATAGACTGAAGAAGGCATAGCCTATGGAGAAGCAGGCCAATGAGAAGGGAGTCACAATAGTCAAGGCGAGAGATAACAAGGGAGTGAATGAGGAGCTTGGTGGTGCCATTTGTTAGAAAGGGGCATATTTTAGAGATGTTATGGAGGTGAATTCTACAAACTTTTGACAACAATTGGATTTGAGGCTGAAAGGACAGGTCAGAGTCTACGATTACACCTAATACCCTGGCATGAGGGGAGGGGTTGATGGTTGCATTGTTGATTTTGATGGAAAAGTTATGGTGGTGTGACATCCATGCTGATATGTCGGTTAGTAAGTTAGTAATGCAAGAGGAGACTGAAGGAGTGAGGTGAGGAGTAGACAGATATATTTGGGTGTCATCGGTATATAGATGGTATTGGAAGCCATGGGTGGTTATCAAGTGACCAAAGGAGGAGGTGTAGATAGAGAAGAGAAGGGGTCCAAGAACAGAGCCTTGAGGAACCCCCACAGAATGGGGCAATGGAGAGGAGGAGAGAGAGTTGTAGGTAACACTGCAGGAGTGCTGTGAAAGGTAGAAGAAGATCCAGGATAGCAGAATCTTGGAGGCCAAGGAAACAGAGTTTATTGAGAAGTGGGTGGTCAACAGTATCACAAGCCACAGAGAGGTCAATCAGTAGGAATTCTAGGCGTTCTAGAAGTTTAGAGGTGAATGGGAGCAATGAGATAAGAACAAGAACTTACCAGATACCGTGCATTCGCTGGTCAATGATGGGCTCCATCAGTTTCCGAGTGCCTGAAAATCCCTTCTCGCTCAATCCAAATAACCAATATATACACCCCTAGCTCTCCTGACACTGCCTTTTTTTCAGACACTCTTGCATGGGCTATGAAACATCCACTGCCCCATCACATAGTAGGTGGAGATTTCAATACACTACTGCTCCCTGAGGAAGACCGTAAAACACATATACGACACAAGATTAGGCTAGGCGCTACACCTTCACAGTTGGACTCTCCACTGTCTCACTTGCTGTCAGCAATGAACATGATAGACCTGTGGTGTGTTAGCCATTCTACAGACAGAGAATACACATTTTGCTCTCTCCCTTATAACTCATTAGCCAGACTTGACTACTTGTTCTTCTCTTCTCCCCTTCTCCCCATGATTTGTGATTTCATTATCCTTGACATGGCCATCTCAGGCCACTCCCCTAACTCCCTCTCGGTAGACACTTTCCTCTCTAGTACTTCTCCTAGATTGTGGAAATTCCCTGTCTATCTAGCACACAAAAAAACTTCCTTCATACTCTATGAACATCCTGGTGAGAATATGAGTCCTTAAACCGCGAGCGTGTAGCTGACTCTATCTTGTTTTGGGAAACAAGCAAAGCCGAGGCAAAATTATTGCTTATACTTTGTCATTTAAAAAGGGAACTACAACAGTATAGAAAGTAGGGATGAGTCTAACACCCCCCGGTTTGGTTTGCACCAGAATATGCGAACAGACAAAAAGTTTGCACAAGCATTCGAAAACCGTTAAAGTCTATGGGACCCGAATATGAGCAAAATGAGATTTCCATAGGAAAAATTGTAATTTTAAATTGTGGCTGTAATGTATTGCCGGTTACCGGCAATATACAAAAAATCGTTGCAAAAAAGTGGTGTGTGGGGCTCCCCCCCCAGTCCAAACCAGGCTCTTCAGGTCTGATTTGGATATTAAGGGGAACCCCATGCCAAATTTAAAAAAAAATGATGTGGGGGTCCTCCTAAATCCAAACCAGACCCTTATCCGAGCATGCAGCCCTGGCCGGTCAGTTAGGATGGGGGGGATGGGCGAGCCCCCCATTCTGAACTATACCAGGCTACATGCCCTCAACATGGGGAGTATGGGTGCACCTCAAAGCACCTTGTCCCCATATTGATGGGGACAAGAGCCTCTTCCCCACAAGCCTGGCCGGTGCTTGTGGGGGTCTGCGGGCGGGGGGGCTTATCGGAATCTGGAAGCCCCCTTTAATAAGGGCCCCCCAAGTCCCGCCCCCCCTGTGTGAATTGTACCCCTACCCATTCACCAAAAAAAGAGTGTAGTCGTACAAAAAACATGTACAATATACCCCATACCTATTCACATGGGGAGATTCGGGATCTGGGGCCCCCTTATTAAAGGGGGCTTCCAGATTCTGATAAGCCCCCTGCCCGCAGACCCCCACAACCACCAGCCAGGGGTGTGGGGATGAGGCTCTTCTCCCCATCAACATGGGGACAAGGTGCTTTGGGGGCGACCTCAAAGCATCCTCCCCATGTTGAGGGCATGTGGCCTGGTATGGTTCGGAGGGGGGGTTGTTCGTTCATCTCCACCCCCTCCTGCCATGCCAGGGCTGCGTACTTGGATAAGGGTCTGGTTTGGATTTTGGGGGCCCCATGCCATTTCTTTTAATTAGGCATGGGGTTCCCCTTAAAATCCATACCAGAACTGAAGGGCCTGGTACGGACTTTGGGGGGGGCCCCTACGCAATTTTTTTTTAATTTTGGCACGGGGCTCCCCTTAAAATCAATACCAGACCGGAAGGGTTTGGTATGGACTTTGGGGGGACCCCTTCGCAATTTTTTTTAAAATTTTGGTGCGGGGTTCCCTTTAAAATCCATACCAGACCTAAAGGGCCTGGTATTGACTTTGGGGGGGATACCTACGCAATTTTTTTTATTTTGGGCGGGGTCCCTTATAATACATATCAGACCTGAAGGTAACTTTTTAGACCCCCCCATCCCTCCATAAAGGGTACCTGTCACCATATTTTACTATCACAAGGGATGTTTACATTCCTTGTGATAGCAATAAAAGTGATCAGATTTTTTTTTTTTAAAGGAACAGTGTTAAAAGAAAAAATAAAATAAATAAATAAATAAAAAATTTAAAGCGCCACAGTCCCCTCGAGCTCGTGCAGCAAAGAAAATGGATACGTAAGTTGCGCCCCCAATATGAAAACGGTTTTCAAACCACACATGTGAGGTATCGCCTCGATCACCAGAGTGTGAGCAGTAATTCTAGCAAAAGACCTCCTCTGCACCTCTAACCTGGTAACTGTTAAAAAATTTTAAAGCATTGCCTACGGAGATTTTTAAGTACCGGAGTTTGTTGCCATTTCGCGAGTGTAAGCAATTTTCAACCTTAACATGTATGTTATCTATTTACTCGGCGTAACATCCTCTTTCACAATATACAAAAAATTGGGCTAACTTTACTGTTGTCATATTTTGCCACTCAAAAAAAGTGATTTTTTTCGCCCAAAAAAAAATCACATTTGAAAGACCGCTGCGCAAATACCGTGTGACAAAAAGTATTGCAACGATCGCCATTTTATTCTCTAGGGTGTTTGGAAAAAATATACAGTCAGGTCCATAAATATTTGGACATCGACACAATTCTAATCTTTTTGGCTCTATACACCACCACAATGGATTTGAAATGAAACAAACAAGATGTGCTTTAACTGCAGACTTTCAGCTTTAATTTGAGGGTATTTACATCCAAATCAGATGAACGGTGTAGGAATTACAACAGTTTGTATATGTGCCTCCCACTTTTTAAGGGACCAAAAGTAATGGGACAATTGGCTGCTCAGCTGTTCCATGGCCAGGTGGCCCTCATTATCCCATTTACAAGGAGCAGATAAAAGGTCCAGAGTTCCTTTCAAGTGTGTTATTTGCATTTGGAATCTGTTGCTGTCAACTCTCAATATGAGATCCAAAGAGCTGTCACTATCAGTGAAGCAAGCCATCATTAGGTTGAAAAAAAAACAAAACAAACCCATCAGAGAGATAGCAAAAACATTAGGTGTGGACAAATCAACTGTTTGGAACATCCTTAAAAAGAAAGAACGCACCGGTGAGCTCAGCAACACCAAAACACCCGGAAGACCACGGAAAACAACTGTGGTGGATGACCGAAGAATTCTTTCCCTGGTGAACAAAACACCCTTCACAACAGTTGGCCAGATCAAGAACACTCTCCAGGAGGTAGGTGTATATGTGTCAAAGTCAACATTCAAGAGAAGACTTCACCAGAGTGAATACAAAGGGTTCACCACAAGATGTAAACCATTGGTGAGCCTCAAAAACAGGAAGGCCAGATTAGAGTTTGCCAAACAACATCTAAAAAAGCCTTCACGGTTCTGGAACAACATCCTATGGACACATGAGACCAAGATCAACTTGTACCAGAGTGATGGGAAGAGAAGAGTATGGAAAGGAAAGGAACTACTCATGATTCAAAGCATACCACCTCATCAGCGAACCATGGTGGTGATAGTGTCATGGCGTGGGCATGTATGGCTGCCAATGGAACTGGTTCTCTTGTATTTATTGATGATGTGACTGATGAATTCTGAAGTGTTTCGGGCAATATTATCTGCTCATATTCAGCCAAATGCTTCAGAACTCATTGGACGGCGCTTCACAGTGCAGATGGACAATGACCCAAAGCATACTGCGAAAGCAACCAAAGAGTTTTTTAAGAGAAAGAAGTGGAATGTTATGCAATGGCCAAGTCAATCACCTGACCTGAATCCGATTGAGCATGCATTTCACTTGCTGAAGACAAAACTGAAGGGAAAATGCCCCAAGAACAAGCAGGAACTGAAGACAGTTGCAGTAGAGGCCTGGCAGAGCATCACCAGGGATGAAACCCAGCGTCTGGTGATGTCTATGCAGTCCAGACTTCAGGCTATAATTGACTGCAAAGGATTTGCAACCAAGTATTAAAAAGTGAAAGTTTGATTTATGGTTGTTAATCTGTCCCATTACTTTTGGTCCCTTAAAAAGTGTGAGGCACATATACAAACGGATGTAATTCCTACACTGTTCACCTGATTTGGATGTAAATACCCTCAAATTAAAGCTGAAAGTCTGCAGTTAAAGCACATCTTGTTTGTTTCATTTCAAATCCATTGTGGTGGTGTATAGAGCCAAAAAGATTAGAATTGTGTCGATGTCCCAATATTTATGGACCTGACTGTATATAATGCTTGGGGGTTCTAAGTAATTTTCTATAAAAAAAACAGGTTTTAAATTGTAAACAACAAATGTAAAAAAGGGCTCTGGGGGTTAAGGAGTTAAAAACTGTATATATTTTAAGACACCACGTCCAGCGTACTATATACTGTACGTGCACTATAATGCACTGATATATAGTGTACACTCAATATGCTGTGTGTGTGTGTATATATATATATATATATTCTTGCACTGCCTGACTGTATACAGATAGTCCTGTCTATCAATCTATCTTTTTTTCTTTTTATCTATCTATCTATCTATCTATCTATCTATCTATCTATCTATCTATCTATCTATCTATCTATCTATCTATCTATCTGTCTATCTATCTATCTATCTAACTTTATTTTAGCTATCTAGCTAAACTGCCTGCAATCTGCAACCTAAACTCTCTCTCTATCACCGCTGTTTCACACACTACATAGAGCCGCTGTACAAGCAGCTTTATATAGTGTTTGGCGTGGATTAAGGCTGCTGAGCAGTGATTGGCTAAAGGCACCCTGCCTTTAGCCAATCAAAGCTCTCACAGCAGGCCGCCCACAGATTGGCCAAAGTATGCAGGTCATGTGCATGCTTTGACCAATCAGCGGACGGCATTCTGCCACCATTGGAATGCATTATGGGGCGAGTTCCCGCGATCGCCCCATAATGTTCAGAATGGCCCAATTGGACAAAACACGAACATGGTTTGACTCGAATCGGGAGCTCATCCCTAATAGAAAGGCTAGTGAAGCTCTACATAGAGCTCAGAGTGATTTGACACACTCTGCTTCCTTAGTGCACAAGAAAGCCTGGCATGAGGCCAAATGGTGCTTTGACCACTGGGCTGAACAGCAAGAACTGATCAAAAAGCAATATCTTGATGTGCAACTTCACAAATTTGGCAACAAGCCCGATAAACTAAAAGGCCCTTACACACCAACGCATATCATCAAAATATCATGATCAAAAATATAATTGAGGCCTATTATACTGCTTTGTACTTTAAGGATCCAATGGATCAGGCCACTGCTCAATCTTTTCTAGACGGACAAACACTCCCAAATGTCATGGTGTCTCAGTTCAACAATCTCAGTGCCCCTATATCAAAAGAGGAAATACTATTCACGATTAAAGCTCTAGCTAATAATAAAGCCCTGGGTCCCAACAGTTTTACAAGGCAACTAAGGAAGACATACTTCTGCATCTTCTATCTCACTAAAATACCAGGTGGGATGGTGGTAGATATTCTGCCCAGGAGCTCCCAGGCCTACATCAAAAGACCCCACATAGCCTGGGTCCTACAGGCCATTTTCCTTACTTAATTTAGATGCTAAACTTCTTTCCAAAATCATTGCCTCATGTTTAGTACTTATTCCTCCTTCCCTGATCCACCAGCTCAGACAGGCTTTGTCAAAGGTGGGTCAGCAACCTCCAAAATTCATAAGGTTTTAACAGCACTCAAATACACTAATTCACACCCATTGGAGGACTTGGCAATCATCACGCTTTATACAGAAAAGGCTTTTGACAACGTCAACCTCAACTGGCTTTCCTGGTACTGTTAACATTTGGCTATATGGGGAGTGTTGCAGATTTTCTATGTACTCTGACCAGGGACGTTGCTAGGTCTACAATAGATCTGGGGCTAGAGCCCATAGCAGCAAAGTAAAGAAATTCATACGCTTGAGTGGGCACATACACATGTATATAATATACATGTGTGTGTGTGTGTGTATATATATATATATATATATTGTTACATACCTGAGTGTGGATTCCCCTTACATCAGGGTCCCCAGAGAGACATACTTGCTAATTGCAGAACTACACCCACCCGGTAAGAGACTCGGGGCTATGGGCCCCAGACTTGGGGCTATAGCCCCAATAGCCACCCCCTAGCAACGCCCCTGACTCTGACCCAATGGCAAGGATTATAGCCTCAGGATTTCAGACATTATCCCTCTACTGTACATAAGGGAATGAGACAGGGATGCCCCTTTTCCCCCTTCTATTTAATTTGGCCTTAGAACCCCTTTCGAGATATCTCTTAAAGTGGAAGTAAACTTTCATCTCTTGCTTTTACCTATAGTTAAAGTGTTACTAAACCCAGCAAAATAAAAACAATTAATCCGCCCCCCACAGTGCACACAGCTTCTAAATCTTCTTTTTATATCAAAATGCTGCTATATACCTTTTTTCATCTGTATACTGCAGTCAGATGATAAACTGCATAGAGCCAGGACTCCCCAGTATTCATGTGGGAGGAGATTTCACTCTCTGATGATGCAACTTCCTTTGCATCAGTGACCCTTCACCCACAATCCGGCCAGAGCTGATTGGTGCTTTGCCAATGACATGCTCAGTTCACAAATAAATTAAAAAAACTTACAAACTTACAACTTACACAACACAGCATGATATAGTATTGTTTAAAAATGAGATGTATACAATATAAAATGTATTATTAATCTGTAATAAAATTGTGTGGGGGCGGGGTTACATTTGAGTGACATTATGGTTCACTCTGTTCACACGACTCCAATCCAGAAACACTGTGAGTGTATACAGTGTATATTTTCATATTGCATATATACAGCAAGGCATTCACATAAAAATATAAATATTTAATATATTTTTAATTGTAAAAATGAAAAAAGAAAAATATTAATAATGAATTAAAAAGATTGTAATGTTATCATGTTACATTTTGAGGCTTTATGGTATGTGCCCATGGATCATCCTCCTTTGATTGTGTAATGATTGTGTATTGAGTTGGCAGGTGTGATGAAGATAAGGATGAGGATGACAGGGGGTGGGTTGTTAGCAAGGTTGCAGTGGATGGCCAGGTTTAATGAAGATGAGGATGAGGATGACAGGGGGTGGGATGTTAGCAAGGTTGCAGTGGATTGCCAGGTGTGGTGAGGATGAGGATGACAAAGGGTGGGGTGTTAGCAA
>BLSH010394085.1:212696-223882 GCA_018402905.1 Glandirana rugosa
ATACACAAAACTGGAACGTTTGGACACTATTATTTGGACCGTTCGTCGGTCTAAAATTTCTTTGACTGGAGGGAGGTCAGTTTCTTTAAAATCTGGCTGCTTGCCAGGTTTATTATCACAGGTTTGCAAGGTCAAAACACATAACAAAACGGAAAACAAAACCTTGCCATCCGGTGCTAAACTAAACAATCGGGTTCCTCTCTATACAGTGTGGGGCTGTCCCCTACACCCACAAAACATAAGCACAGTGCAAACCATGATATTTGAGTCCAAATTATCACACAGAGCTCACTTAGCTTTCTCCCTCTGAGATCCAGGATAGAGCTCCCTGCCTCAAAGTGACCTCATGCTAGTCAACAAACATTGCCTATCCATTATGACGCCTCGCATACCTTCACACATTTTATGGTGTTCTTGCACCTTTATCTCTATGGTATTGTTCTTTGACAATGTTGTACATATTCTATTCACCCTTATTGCCCTGTTTTTGACTCTAAACTCCAAATACAGTGGTGTAGTGGGTAGCACTTTTGCCTGGAAGCAAAAGGGTTGCTGGTTTGAATCCCAACCACGACACTACCTGCCTGGAGTTTGTATGTTCTCCCTCTGCCTGCGTGGGTTTCCTCCGGGTACTGCGGTTTCCTCCCACACTCCAAAGACATGCTGGTAGGTAAATTAGATCCTGTCTAAATTGGCCCTAGTATATGAATGTGTGTTAGGGACCTTAGATTGTAAGCTCCTTGAGGGTAGGGACTGATGTGAATGTACAATATATATGTAAAAGCGCTGCGTAAATTGACAGCGCTATACAAGTACCTGAAATAAATAAATAAAAATAAACGTATTTTGAAAAAAAAAATAATAATACATTTGTGAATTTAAAGAGCATGAAAAGTCATCAACACCCCAAATATATATGTTTCACATGTTTATTGTGAAGACAGTGTCACATAAGGCATGACAATTTTATTATGCCTTATATGAGGCTGTCTTCACTATAATCACGTAAGATGCATTTATTTGGAGTGCTAGTGACTTTGCATCTTGCATTTGGTTTTGATATGGCATCGCCCGTGGCATTTACTTTGAACACCCATCATTACAAGGCTACTGTAATGATGTTCTGAGTACTCTGAGGAATGTAAACTTCAGACATGAAATGTTCAAGTTTAGGTTGGACAGAACAGCCGATGATGTGCAAAAGTTTTTCTGTAAGACAATAGTTTTAGGATCTAATTTGGGTCCAAAAGGGAAGAGTGAATGTCACAGGGGCATGTATTTGCAAGGGAGATATTTTCAATCTCTATGTGAGTAACATATTGGAAGTGGATATGGTGGACTAGGAAATAGTTAAATCTTAAATCTTTAACTTTTTGAATTAGTTTACATACATAAAATAAGTAAAATTAAAAATCCACAAGTTAAAAAAAATCATTATTTGGATTGATAAGATCTTCTTTTCAATTGACTATTTAAAAGATACAAAAAGATAAATAGTCCTTCGAGTGTATTCTGATTTTATTTATCCTGTGGTTGACCTCCTTTTCTGTTTAGGGACATGCTCCTGAAAAAGAGCAAACAAGTGAATTTGTATTGCAAAAACTGCTAAGCAATAGGGGGCATGTCCGGCCGAGCTCCAACATGGACGCTTAGCGTGTGAGCTCCGCCAGACCGCTGGAGGGAAAGACACAGTAAGCCGCAGAGCCGGTCCAGAGAACGACCAGAACGGACGGATCCGATCCCGTAAGACCCGGAGGAGCCGCGGAGATGTCCAAGCGCAGAAATGAACCTGCGCAACTGCAGAAAATCCCTGAATACCAAGAGGCCTCCAACAAGATGGCGCCGGCATGGAGCAACAAGCGGGGATGGCAGCAGAACAAGCAGCAGTGAAGGGACCATGGACAGGTAACCAGCACAAAGGCTCCCACAGGGAGGGGCACACAGATGAGAATAGCCCCACCATAAGAAGCCCAGCTAAATCTAAGCCCCTCAGGGACTCCCCACCCAGGCAGGACGAGGGAGCAGGCATGGAAGTAGGAGAGCAGCAGGCCTGTAATGCTGACAGGGTGAGCGATAAGACCGACCCTATAGCGGCCTTCCCTACATCGGGCCAGCCAGTATCGGACGTAATGCTAAAGGACATGCTGATCTCCCTGAGGGCATCTTTGGCAGCTGATTTAGTGAGCAATATCCAGCATTGCCACAAAGAAGTGCTAGCGCTGGGGAACAGGGTGAGCACAATGGAGGATAGAATGGGTGAATACACTGCCCCATTCAACTCACTTGTGGATGCACATGACACACATTCGGAAGTACTAGCATGGCTAAAGGACAAAATAGCGGACTTAGAGGACAGAAGCAGAAGGAACAATGTGAAAATAAGGGGGGTACCAGAATCGGTACCCCCCAACAACTTCATCAATATGTTCTGACTCTGTTCTCTACAATATCCCCAAACCTGACACCACAGGATCTAATAATTGATAGGATCCACAGGGTACCCAAACCCTCATTCCTGCCCGCTGAAACCCCCAGAGATGTCCTACTAAAAGTGCACTTTTTTAATGTAAAGGAACAGCTGCTAGCCACTGCCAGGAAAGCTGGAAGCCTTCCAGACCAGTATTCTACGCTACAATTGCTTCCAGACCTCTCCAAAACACCCTGCAATGCAGGCGCAACCTTGCGACCTTCACAAAGGCGCTTAGGAACCATCCCATCCCACATAAATGGAGACACCCTGCCGCTTTGACTATTAAGCCCAACAGGGTCACTATCTCAGTTTCATCTTTGGAGGAAGGCCTGGAAGCCCTATGCAAATGGGGCATATTAACAGACCTACCACAACCTGTCCAGGGCATCCAAAATTTGCCTTGCCCAGAAGACGAATGGCGAGTAGTCTCCAAGAAAAAAACATCTAGGAACCGCAACAGAGACGGCTCAGGCTCTACTCTACCCCTATGTACTCTACTTTACAAGTTCGGTTCAAGTTATTCACAATGTTTCTAATTCTCTTTCTTCCTATTCGGTACATGCCATGGAATATCAAACTGGTAAAGACTTTACCTGTAAAGACCTACAACTGGACCCTATCAGGATTGGAACCAGATATCATCGCAAAGACACTTACCAAGACTCAGATCCTTCACTAAGTAAGCCTTGCTCCCTAAGAAGCTGCAGAACTGTGAGTACCCATCCACGCACCCCACTCATAACAACATCCGGTAAACAATGATCACGTGCTTATCCCTTAACGCCAGGGGCCTTAACCACCCGGCTAAACTGCGTTCTTTGTGGGAAGACGCAAACAGAACGAAAGCTGACATACTAAATGTCCAAGAAACCCATTTTCATAAGAATGCCACACCACAGTGCACACATAGGCACTACCCCACTATCTTTTTGGCATGTGACCCAAACCACAAGAATAAAGTGCTGCTCGCAATTTGGGACTCCCTTGCCTTCACCCTTAAGGAATCAATATTGGACCAGGAGGGCAGGTATATCAATGTCACCTGTGACATCAATTAACAGCCCTTTATGTTAGAGACCCTATATGCACCAAACACACGCCAAATACGATTTCTTCGAGCTTTATTTAAACGTATTGCTAGGGTCAAATATGGGCGCCTCCTGATATGCGGAGACTTCAACCTGACAGTTGACCCCAATATGGACAGCACATCACAGCCATCAGGAAGACCCTCACCTCTGCGCAACTTACTCTATTCCGAAGACCTATATGACATCTGGAGATGTCAGCATGCATCTGAAAAAGACTTCACATTCTTTTCCCCAAGACACCAGAGTTACTCCTGCATTGACCTGTTTGTGACTGATAAGTGGCTGTTGCAACAGGTCACAGCTTCCAAGATCCACTAAATAACCTGGTCAGACCATGCTGCCATTTCTATTCAAATAGCGGAGAGAGGTGTCTCCCCTCCGATCTCTATCTGGCGCTGCAATACAGACATTTTACAAGACCCCACCCAAACCAAAATTTTGAAAAATAAACTGCAAGAATTTTTCTCTATCAGTGCTCCCTCAGTAAACAACCCCTTCATAATTTGGAATGCCCATAAAGCCTTCATTAGAGGCATCCTGATCCAGCAAGCCGCAAGGGCTAGGAAAGCACGTAACTCAAAAATCAACAAAATCACAGAGGAAATACACAGGTTAGAATCCCTGAACAAATATAACACTACACTACAAACCTCTAGCTCACTCCATTCTCTCAGAGAGGAGCTAAGGACGCTCCTACTACACCGCCACAACAACATCATGAAGCACATAAAGGCTAATTACTACGCTAATGCTAATAGAACAGGCAAGTTTCTAGCCAGCAAACTCAAGTCTGCTGGAACTAAATCAACAATAGCATACCTCTCACACCTGTCACTAGAGCACAAAATCACCAATCCGCAGACCAGTTAGATATTTTTTATGGGAATCTACACAACCTTAAAGATGACTCCCAAGCACCACAACCTACAGAACAAGATATTGACATCTTCCTAAGCACTTTAAATTTTCCCTCTCTCTCACAACAACAATTATTAAAACTAAATGCCCCGTTCACAAACAAAGAAAAAGAAGACACCATAAAATCCCTTTCCATGAGGAAATCACCGGGACCGGATGGCCTCCCTAGTGAATACTACAAAACTTTCTGTGATCTCTTGGTTCCCCACCTTAATACAATGTTTACTGAGGCAAGATCCCTTCCCAAATTCCCTCAAGAAATGCTCAAAGCATATGTAATCACCCTACCTAAGCCTGGGAAAGATCCCTCAAACCTATCCAATTACAGACCTATATCATTATTAAATGTGGATGTAAAAATCTACGCCAAAGCAATAGCCAAACGCCTGTCAGATATTTAGCCTACACTGGTGAGCAGCGATCAGATGGGATTCATTAAGGGGAGGCAGACCTCTGATGCAACCAGGAGAATAATCAATATTATTCATTTTGCAGAACGCACACGAACGCCTTCTCTGCTACTTTCAATAGACGCAGAGATGGCGTTCGATAGAGTGCATTGGGGATATATGACAAAGGTTCTGGAAAAATTTGGCTTCACGGGACACATATTATCTGCAATCTTGGCCCTGTACTCCCACCCTACAGCCCAAGTCTACACAACAAACATCCTATCAGCTCCATTCCAGATTACCAATGGAAATAGGCAAGGGTGCCCCCTATCCCCCACCATATTCAATTTCATGATTGAACCCCTAGCGGCAACACTTAAATCTCATCCTCGAATCCAGGGCCTCCACATAGGTCCGTAAAAGCACAAGATAACTCTATTCGCGGATGACGTCATACTGTCACTAACAAACCCGATAACGTAATTACCGGAGGCCTTTCAGGTCCTAGCTAACTTTGGCTGAGTCGCATATTATAAAGTTAACTACTCCAAATCCCTCATTCTCAGCCTAGGAGTTGCAGAATCATCCAAACGCACCCTCCTGAATAGTCTCCCCTTTAAGTGGACTTCACAAGGTATCTCATACCTGGGTATTATCCTCACCAACAAAACTTCAAATCTATTAGCATTAAACTTCCGTCCACTCATTAACAGAATAAATGCACAACTAAAATAGTACTCCACATGGGAGTTGTCTTGGGCTGGTAGATTAGCCTAAGATGATGATCCTACCACAAATTGTATATTTATTTAGGGCACTCCCCATACCTACACCACTCCACATAATAAACTTACTGACCAGGTCCTTAAATAGCTTTGTTTGGCAGGGTAAGAGGGCCAGATGTGCCACCGAAAGTTGACCGCCCATAAACTAGTGGGAGAAGCAGGATGGGTAGACATAAAAGACTATTATTTAGCAGTTAACATGGAGCAACTGAAGCATTGGTTTCAAGGTGACACCCAATTACCATGTATAGAAATAGAGACAGCCCTATCCCCCGTCAAAACTCTGAATAACCTCCTCATAGGAGATATATGGAAACCCTGGGACACCTCCTCTCTTCCACTACCCACCCAGGCTTCAATCTTAGCATGGAGAACCCTAAACTCTAAACTCCTAGGGGGAAAACAAGTACTCCACCCTGCCTACCCAATACAGATTCTTGAAGAAGTTATCCCGATGCTCAGCCCAACACCCTTACAAGAATCAGGAATAGAACAGAAAGGAGATTAGAGTTGAGCGGACACCTGGATGTTCGAGTTCGTCGGGTTTGGCCGAACCTCGTGAAAATGTCTGGTTTCAGCACCAAACTCGATCCGAACTTGACCTCAGACATTGAAGTCAATGGTGACCCGAACTTTTGGGCACAAAAATGGCTGTAAAAAAGTCATGGAAAGGGCTAGAAGGCTGCAAAAGGCAGCAAAATGGGGGTAAGAGTAGGACAAGTGCTCTGCAAACAAATGTGGATAGGGAAATAACTTAAAATCACATAAAAAAAATAAAAATGGGAGGTGGATGTGGAGTAGGAGCCTAGAGGTTGACTAGGCCGTGACCGTGGCAGTGTAGGTAGAAGTGGCGGTGGTGGAGGAGGAGGAGGTAGCCAACACTGTTTTTCGTTTGTTTGGGTTTTTTTTAGAATTGGGGTAGCCACCAAAATATTGAGACATATTCAAAAAAAAAAAAAGGATACCAATGGCTGTGTGAGGCCGGTCTAAAAGTCTATTCTGCAGAAGGTACAGACAAGTCTTGTGGGATCCATGCCTGGTTCATTTTAATAAAGGTTAGCTTGTCCACATTGGCTCTGGACAGGCGGCTGCGCTTGTCTGTGATAATGCCCCCTGCCATACAAAACACACGTTCAGACAATACACTGGCTGCAGGGCAGGCCATCACCTCCAAGGCATAAAGGGCAAGCTCAAGCCATGTGGCCAATTTGGAGACCCAGAAGTTGAATGGGGCAGACCCATCCGTCAGTACGTGTAGGCGTGTGCACACATACTGTTCCACCATGTTGCTGAAATGCTGCCTCCTGCTAAGAAGTTGCCTATCAGCTGGTGGTGCTGTTTGTGGTGGCGTGCTGCTGACAAAGCATTTCCACATTTCGGCCATCCTATCCCTGCCTTCTGAGGGTTTGGCGGTGCCACAGCTGCGTTGGCGACCTCTTCCTCCTCCTCCTCCTCTGCCTTCGCCTTGTGCTTCCACTGAGCCCCGGTGTCATTTGGGAATGCCCTCAGCAGCGCATCTACCAGAGTGCGCTTGCAGTCGCGCATCTTCCGATCACACTCCAGTGAGGGAATTAAGGACGGCATGTTGTCCTTGTAACGGGGATCCGTTAAAATGTGGGCAACTCGGCTGTCATTGAGCAGCACTGCAGCATGTAGTCGCTCATATGTGCCAGGCTGCCCAGAGGCAAAGACAAGCTGTCCTCTGTGGGAGGTGTATCATCTGTGTCCTCCATATCCCCCCAGCCATGCTCCAGTGATGCCCAGGAGCTGCGTAGGGTGCCACCCTGCTGTGAACACGGTTTCCCCTCCTCCTCATCATCATCTTCGTCCTCCTCATCCTCCAGAACTGTCCCCTGGCTTGAAAATTTTTTACCTGGCCTATGGTGGTGCAGGAACCCACCCTCCGAGCCACTTGTGAATGACTGGCCTGATAACTATGGAAATGACCCCTCTTCCTCCTCCTCCTGTGCCACATCCTCTTTCATCATTGCCCGAAGTGTTTTTTCAAGGAGACATAGAAGTGGGATAGTAACGCTGAGAACAGCATCATCGGCACTGGCCATGTTTGTGGAGTACTCGAAACACCGCAATATGGTACACAGGTCTCGCATGGAGGCCCACTCATTGGTGGTGAAGTGGTGCTGTTTCGCAGAGCGACTGACCCGTGCATGCTGCAGCTGAAACTCCACTATTGCCTGCTGCTGCTCGCAGCAGTCTCTCCAGCATGTGCAAGGTGGCGTTCCACCTTTTAGGCACGTCGCATAGGAGGCAGTAGTTCCGCTGCAGCGCAGACAGGTGAGCAGCAGCAGGGTGAGAACGCCGAAAGCGCGCACAGACGGTCCGCACTTTATGCAGCAGCTCTGACATATCCGGGTAGTTTTTTAGAATTTTCTGCACTACCAAATTCAGCACATGGGCCAGGCAAGGGATGTGCGTCAAACCGGCTAGGCCCAGAGCTGCTACGAGATTTCGCCCATTATCGCACACCACCAGGCCGGGCTTGAGGCTCAGTGGCAACAACCACTCATCGGTCTGTTGTTCAATGCTCGTCCACAGCTGCTGTGCAGTGTGGGGTTTATCCCCCAAACATATCAGTTTTAAAACAGCCTGCTGTCATTTCCCCCTGGATGTGCTGAAGTTGGTGGTGAAGGTGTTACACTGAGCGGATGAGGAGGTGGTAGAGGAGGAGGAGGACGAAGCGCAGTAGGAGGAGGCAACAGGAGGCAAAGAGAAATGCCCTGCAATCCTCGGTGGTGGAAGGACATGTGCCAAACGGCTAGCCGCCTCAGGCCCACCCGCCAATACATTTGTCCAGTTTGCAGTTAGCGAGATATACTTACTGTGCTTACCGGTCCACGTATCATTGGTTATGTGGACCTTGCCACAAATGGCGTTGTGCAGTGCACACTTGATCTCGCCCCCGACTTGTTTGGGCAGGGAAGGGATGGCTCGCCTGGAAAAGTAGTGACGGCTGGGAACCACGTACTGTGGGACAACCACCGCCATCAGGTTTTTAAAACTGTCCGTGTCCACCAGACGGAATGACAGCATTTCAAAGGCCAGGAATTTTGAAATGCTGGCATTCAGGGCCAGGAACCACCGGGTGGGTAGGGGGGTACTTCCTCTTTCTCTCCAGTGCTTGGGAGATGGAGAGCTGTAAGCTTCCATGGGACTGTGTGGAAATGCTTGGGGACGGTGGCGGACATGGTGGCATTGCTGTCACATCGTCTGTTTGTTGGGTGACAGGTGACACTGGCACTGTAGAGGTGGAGGAAGAGGCTTAGGCAGCAGCAGAAGAGGAAGCAGAAGGAGGCTGAGACCTTTCTTGGATTTTGAGATACTTATTCCACTGTAGCAAGTGCTTTGAATTTAGATGCCTGGTCATGGAGGTTGTGCTCAGGTTTAGAACATTTGTGCTGCGCTTCAGCCTCTCATTGCACAGTGTGCAAACCACTTGTATCTTGTAGTCAGCACATTGTCTGAAGAATTGCCACACCAGGGAGCTGCCTTTGGTGTGCTAGGTCCCTGGGTGCGGTGGGTAGTAGCAGGCATACTGTCTAGGGGACGCTCGCTCCGCTTTTGCAACCTGCTTCCTCTTTTGCTGTGCTGCTGCCTCTGTGCGACCACTACCTCTTCCTCCAAACTGCACACATCACTCGCATGACCTGCATTCCATGTGGGGTCTAGGACCTCATCATCCTCCACATCATCTTCCACCCACCCTTCACCACTACCCTCCTTGTCAGTCTGCACACTGTAGAAAGCCGCAGCAGTTGGCACCTGTGTTTAGTCATCATCATCACAGACGTGCTGCCGTGGTGTTTCCATGTCCTCATCCAGAACCTGAAGTGGTTGGGCATCAGTGCACTCAATGTCTTCCACTTCTGGACCAGGGCTATGTGGATGGCCCACGGAAAGCACAGCAGCAGAGTCATCAAAAAGCATAAGAGACTGCTGCATGACTTGGGGCTCAGACTGCTTGGCTGATTTACAAGGGGTTGAGGTGAAAGACAGATGGCCATGGGGTTCAGGTGCCAACTCTGAGCTTTCATCAAGGGACCGGGTGGGAGACAATGTGAAGGAACTGGAGGCATTGTCAGCCATCCAATCTACTATCGCCTGTACTTGTTCTGACCTCACCATTCGTTGAGCGGCATTTGGGCTTACCATATAAGGTTGAAGGTTCTGTCGGCTAACTGAGGAAGGTGTTTCACTTGTGCGTGTAGCTGGCGCAGATCGACCACGTACTCTCCTTGCAACAGGAGCTTCAGCAACACCACAAAGACCAGCAGCACCACGACCACCTTATTTGACGCTCTCCTCATTTTGGACACAAATGTACTATGTAGCACTATTTATTAATACAAAAAAAAGAATAATAAATTCTTATTCTTATTTTTTTTAAAAAAAAGAAAATTGTAGATGCACTTTATATTTTTGTGCAAGAAATGCACCGCTCACACCAGCAGCAGGAAACTCTCCCTACACCAGTATGAGATGATTTTAGAACGATAATCTGTCTTTCGCAGCACCGACAGGAACCTGTCCCTACTGCAGTATGAGATGATTTTCGAACAATAATCTCCCCCTCACAGCACCAACAGGAACCTCTCCCTAATGCAGTAGGAGATGGTTTTATAACGATAAACTCTCCCTCAGAGCACCAACAGGAACCTCTCCCTAATGCAGTAGAAGATGGCTTTATAACAATAAACTCTATCTCAGAGCACCAACAGGAACCTCTCCCTAATGCAGTAGTAGTTGGTTTTAGAACAATAAACTCTCCCTCAGAGCACCAACAGGAACCTCTCCCTAATGCAGTAGAAGATGGCTTTATAACGATAAACTCTATCTCAGAGCACCAACAGGAACCTCTCCCTAATGCAGTAGTAGTTGGTTTTAGAACAATAAACTCTCCCTCAGAGCACCAACAGGAACCTCTCCCTAATGCAGTAGTAGATGGTTTTAGAACGATAAACTCTCCCTCAGAGCACCAACAGGAACCTCTGCCTAATGCAGTAGTAGATGGTTTTAGAACGATACACTCTCCCTCAGAGCACCAGCATGAACCTCTACCTAATGCAGTAGTAGATGGTTTTAGAATGATAATCTCTCCCTCAGAGCACCAACAGGAACCTGTCCCTAATGCAGTAGTAGTTGGTTTTAGAACGATAAACTCTCCCTCAGAGCACCAACAGGAACCTCTCCCTAATGCAGTAGTAGTTGGTTTTAGAACAATAAACTCTCCCTCAGAGCACCAACAGGAACCTCTCCCTAATGCAGTAATGGATGGTTTTATAACGATAAACTCTCCCTCAGAGCACCAACAGGAACCTCTCCCTAATGCAGTAGGGGATGGTTTTAGAATGATAAACTCTCCCTCAGAGCACCAACAGGAATCTATCCCTAATGCAGTAGTGGATGGTTTTATAACGATAAACTCTCCCTCAGAGCACCAACAGGAACATCTCCCTAATGCAGTATGAGATGGCTTTATAACTAGAGTTGAGCGAACCCGGACTGTAAAGTT
>BLSH010394088.1:27475-44509 GCA_018402905.1 Glandirana rugosa
TAATAGAGGAGTCGTAGCGTTGTCACAGAGGTAAGTTGTCTCTTTGCACACCGATAAACCCTCCTTGAGGATCCGGAGTAGGATGGCTTCTTCATACTGATGGGTTTCCCATCTAGGGCCCCTATGCAGTTAGGGAACTGGGTTTTTCCCAAAAACCATCCATGACCGATTGCCAAATGTCTTCAGTGGGCTCTGGTATTACCACCCCATGAAGTTCCTCCCAAATAGCCACACGTTTCTCTGTTGAATGGAGACACTGTTGCGATGCTGAGGAGATAATAGGGTAAAGTAAAAAAACTTTGACCTGTGGCCAGAAAACAAAAAAAGAAAAAAATTACAATTTTCATGCACGAAGCCTATACCATTCATTAATCCTATCCCCTACAAACCCATATGACGAACCCTAACCTTAAACTGTCCCCTAACCCCTATCCCTCACCATAACCCCTAACTCTACCCTATACCCTACCCCCCCTTATCCCCTACCCCCACCCCTAATGTGTACTTATTAATAAAATTAGACTTACCTAAGTGTCACCAGCAGCCGTTCCTCTGGTGACACAGAGCGCCACATTACAGTATCCATCTTCACCAGCCTGGGCCTGAGCCTCTCCTGTAGCTCATCGAACACCGTCACGGACATCCGGGTAAAGTTGATGAGTTTTTCTGGATGTACACGCAGTTGGGCGTAGATATTGGTGAAGTACCCCACGACTGCCGCTGGGATACCATAGGGTGTATCCAGAATCAACGTCTTCTGCTGCTTCTCTCCAACTCTCTCCTTCTCCGCATCCTCTGCAAGAGAATCAGCAGAATTGACTCATCAACTTTCTGCATGACAGGATCCATGATTAAATCTCACAAAAACCGCAAAAAAACTCCTGCAAACTCTCAACTGCTCTTTCCTCTCTCTCTCTCTCCAACCAAAATGGCATTGTCACATGTTCTCCAACGTTTTTATTAAGTTTCCTTGGCATTTTCGGTAATTTGGGGTGTGGAAAATTGTAGAGGGATGTATTTTTTTTAAAAAAAACGCTTGTTAGCGCTGATGCGCAAACACGTGTCAAAATGCACATTGACGCCAATTTAAAATGCTTAGAAAATTGTGTTTTTTAATTCTGCTTTTTTCCAAGCATCGCCTGGCGGCACTACTTGCTTAACAGGGCGTTTGTTGAAACGCCCGTGTGTATGGGGCCATAAGATTAATAGGAGGTGCAGAGTTTCTTGTGCTGACGTCACACCACTGCACAACTCCGTGTTGGCAGTGGCTGTTCATGTAAGTGCTAATTGTATATGCTAATTGATTTTTTTGCACACCGGTTAATTTAAATTGCGCAATTAAAATATTGCAAAGTGGCGCTCCGCTCGATTTGTTTTCTATTTATGTAGGTTATGTATACTACATGTACAGTTGTATGCAAAAGTTTAGGGACCGCTGACAATTTCCATGATTGTCATTTATAAATATTTGCGTGTTTGGATCAGCAATTTCATTTTGATCTATCAAATAACTAAAGGACACAGTAATATTTCAGTAGTGAAATTAGGTTTATTGGATTAATAGAAAATGTGCAATATGCATCAAAACGAAATTGGGTGCATAAATTTGGCCACCCCAACAGAAAAATCACAATATTTAGTAGAGCCTCCTTTAGCAGAAATAACAGCCTTTAGACGCTTCCTATAGCCTGCAATGAGATTCTGGATGAATGTATTTTGGACCATTCTTCCTTACAAAACCTCTCCAGTTCAGTTAGGCCTGATGTTTGCTGAGCATAGACAGCCCGCTTCAAATCACCCCACAGATGTACAATGATATTCAGGTCTGGGGACTGTGATGGCCATTCCAGGACATTGTACTCGTTCCTCTGCATAAATGCCCGAGTAGATTTTGAGCAATGTTTTGGGTTTGTTGTCTTGTTGAAATATCTAGCCCCGGCGTAACTTCAACTTTGTGACTGATTCCTCAACATTATTCTCAAGAATCTGCTGATATTGAGTGGAATCCATGCAACTTTAACCAGATTCCCAGTACTGGCACTGGCCCCACAGCCCCACAGCATGATGGAACATCCACCAAATTTTACTGTGGGTAGCAAGTGTTTGTCTTGGAACGCTGTGTTCTTTTGCCGCTATGCATTACGCCCCTTGTGATGACCAAAATGAAGCTGGCTTAAATGAAGCCAGAAAAGGCTTCTATCGCATCACTCTCCCATACAGCTTCTCCCTGTGCAAAGTGTGCTGAATTGTTGAACGATGCACAGTGACACCATCTGCAGCAAGTTGATGTTGTAGGTCTTTGGAGGTGGTCTGTGGGCTGTTTTTGACCATTCTCACCATTCTTTGCCTCTCCAGTATTTTATGTGGTCTGCCACTTCTGGCCTTAACAAGAACTGTGCCTGTGGTCTTCCATTTCCTCACTATGTTCCTCGCAGTGGACACTGACAAGCTTATATCTCTGTGATAACATTTTGTATTCTTCCCCTAAACCAGGGGTAGGCAACCTTGGCCCTCCAGCTGTGGTGAAACTACAAGTCCCATGAGACATTGCAAGATCCTGACAATCACAGGCATGACTCCTAGAGGCAGAAGCATGATGGGATTTGTAGTTGCACCACAGCTGGAGTGCCGAGGTTGCCTACCCCTGCCCTAAACCATAATGTAGAACAATCTTTGTTTTCAGGTCATTTGAGAGTTATTTTGAGGCCCCCATGTTGCCACTCTTCAGAGGAGAGTCAAAGAGAACGACTTATAATTGGCCACCTTAAATACCTTATCTCATGATTGGATGCACCTGTCTATGAAGTTCAAGGCTTTTAATGAGCTCACCAAACCAATTGTGTATTCCAATTAATCAGTGCCAAGTAGTTACAGGTATTCAAATCAACAAAATGACAAGGGTGCCCAAATTTATGCACCTGTGTAATTTCGTTTTGATGCATATTGCACATTTTCTGTTAATCCAATAAACCTCATTTCACTACTGAAATATTACTGTGTCATTCGGTTATTTGATAGATCAAAATGAAATTGCTGATCCAAACACCCAAATATTTATAAATGACAATCATGGAAATTGTCAGGGGTTCCTAAACTTTTGCATACAACTGTATGTGAAAGCTGCCGCACAATTTGTTTACCACAGCACAGCGTGGGTTCTTCTATTGTTGGCTCCAATAGAGTGCATTTACTGTGTACGCTATATGTAAGCAGTCTTTGGCACAAATGTTGACATGCAAGCGGAAAATATGGGAAAAAACAAGCGGGATTGATTTTTTTTTTTCAAATGGATCTGAACTATGCTGTAGAATACAGATCTAAAACCTGCTGAACTTGTTGGCTATAGTGGAGCCACATTCAGATTGAAAAAAGAAAAACCTCTCTATAGATCTTAATGCTGCATTTTTTTGCTTAGGAATGCCAAAGGGTTTAAAATTTAGGAAGGACATACTGGGCCAAAAATGAGACCAGGTTCTGAAAGTTTGGAGGTTATCTGAAAAGGTGCCCACCTGTCCACAGTCTCGAATGAAAGCGGAATATCCTGGGACATAATGAGCAGTTCTGGGGGGGGCCAGGTACCCTCTAGTCATAATTTGTCTTGATGGTTAAAACCTTAGTGCAGGGGGCGTGGCCTAGCAGCAGACCAGCATGGATGCTTAAACCAAGAGCTCCATCCACCAAGGCAGCCTTCACAGCTCCATAAGCGGAGAGACTCCACAAAAACAACCAAGCGATGGCAGGGAGAAGCACCTCGGCATCCCGCACACAGGCAGACACCGGCACACAACTGAGCCGCACCATTCCGGAGTTATTCTGGACCCTTCACCCAGATCCACAGGCCTCACTACAAGCCACGGACGTGGAGATGGCACGCAGCTCCTTCTCGCAGCGCCCCTTGAGCCAGGTGAGCGCTCCCAACACTCAGCACCCTCCGCTCCTGTGTCTCGCGGACCTCCATAGCGTGGCCTCGGACATTAAAAACACGCTTACGGCTGCCATCTCGGACCTCAAAAATGACATTAGAGCGGTTGCCACTTGTTTGGAGCACGTGGAGGTGGCGGCCATGACACATGGGGCCGCCATCGACCAAGTGCAGCAGGTCATCAGTACCCAGGCCCAACACCTCATAGATATGCATAGTCATATAAAGGACATCGATAACGGGTCGGAGGCGCAACCTCAGGTTTAGGGGGATCCCTGCAGTGGTTGAGGGGCCTCAACTACAACAGACTGTCTGGGCCATTTGCAACACACTGCTGGGCAGACCACTGGATGCCCCAGTGGGCATGGAACAATGCCACAGGGCGCTAAGACCGAGGGGAGAGGACACAATTTGCTGTTTTGTAAGTTTCATATACTGTGGCAAGCTAGAAATCGGGGTCAGCTGCAACGCGATGGGCGACCAGATCCAGATCTTCCAGGACCTGTCAACTATCGCCCTGCAGCACAGGAGGGATTTGCACCCCCTTCTTAATGCCTTAAGGGAAAGGCACATAATCTACAGGTGGAAATTCCCATTATGTCTATCAGCCACCAATGGTAACCGTACAGCTCTACTGTGCACTCCAATGGAATTACAAATTTTTTGTGAAACACTGGGAATGCCGCTGATCCCTGTCCCGGATTGGTTCAGCTCATTCATGCAGTCGGAGCCCTGGATCCCCACCCAGCAGGACGTGACCCCACACTCTCGCCTACATCTTCCTCAGCTTCCTCTCGGAGAGAGAGCAAGGCTATGCATACAGAAGAAGGCCAGAGATCCACCGCGTCTTCAGCATGCAGATAGACGGACAATTGATCCCCCACGGGTAACTTTTGTTGGACATGGGTTTTCCTTTTGTTTTTTTCTCTCTCCTTCCCCCCCCCCCCCCCATTTTGTTCAATTTTCCCTGCTTGCCAAGGACTCACGGATGCCCCCACCCCAAGGCTTTAGTTCCCTTCTCTTTTGACTAGGGACTTGTGGACGCCATAGACACAATCGGCTTTATTTCATCTTAAGATGGGCCCCGCTTGGCCGAGCGTTAAGTATGAACACATAACGAATAGCTCCGTTCCCAGGAGCTCTAAGCACTCGCTTCCTCCATTCTTTATTACAGCACCACAGAGACTTTGGGTTCATTTAGACAAACATTGCTCTCTGCAGCAAGCTTAGCTACTTTAGATACGCATAACTTGGCTAAGGAGGACCTGGTCACAGTATGCAAGCCCTGTACTTATGGGGACCTGGAGGGGCCTGTCACATTACAAGAAGAGCTCCAGGAGAACGGGACATTAAGCACCATTACCACACTGTGCCAACCAACTCGCTCCCGCTTCCTGTGTTCATGGAGATCTTGATACCCGCCCTCTCTTCTCCCCATCTACCAGATACTCCTGTTTGTGCGAAATGACTGGGGTAGTGGGATGTAGTTTTGGCATCCACAGGTCCAAAAAGAGGTTCAACTACTGTTATTTGCCTTATGGGGAACCATCCCTGCCATGTTCGGCTCTGCTGCTTCCCACTACTGATTTGGCGGCTGCCTGGGGCCGGGCAGCGTGGGTAAGAAGATGCCCCCAGACCCCACCCTGGTGAGTAGCAACGAATGAGGCTTGCAGAAAAAGGGAGAAAGTGGAGGAATAGAGGCAGGAAAAACTGAGGGGAAAGTCACCTTAGTTAGATTTGATTATGGTTTGCTGTTACCTGTGTTCTACTGCTGATCCTTGTTATTGGTTGATAAGGTTTCTTGTCGGTTACCCTTTACTATAAGTGGGGTTCACTCCGTGCTGCCAGGGCCAGACAGCGCACATCTCTGAAGCTGCTCACATAATTAGAGTAGATAGCAGGAGTGGGCGCAGGGGCGCTCTTGAGCACCTGGAGTGACTAGCCTCCCTTGGGGTTATCTCATTATAGATCCCTATGCATCCCGGAGTGGATCGAGGTGGGCTCCATCTTTGATTAAGGAGCCACGGCTTCTATCCATCCCTTGCACTGTGTTGGAGCCTCTCCAATGTATGTTAACTATCGGAGGGGCTGCCTTGGTGGGCTTAGTAGCCCGTTTTGTGTTGCTCTTGTGTTGGACCACACTCCCACCCCAGAGTGGCAGGTCTGTTCTGGAAACTTAACGGTTGTCCCTTCCCCATTCCTCACTAGGTGGCCCAGCAGGCTTGTGCACAGCTCCCGGTAGTATACACATACCCATTCTCTGTCCTATAGGGCCTCCGTACCCTGAAAAGTAGGCTCTCTTTGTCCTCCGCTCCCACCCACCCTTCCCCTTTTTCATTAACCCTTTTTCACTCCCACCTCTAGGGCCCTTCCCCTTCCCACCTACCTCTTTACCCAACCCCCCCACCTTTTTTTTTTCTTTTTTTTTTTTTTCTCCCCTCTTCCCTCTCCACCAGCTGGCTACAGCCTGGGCAAACACATATGCCTGTCTAACTCTGACCAAGCGCACACTAACGTGATCTCGGCCCCCCCCCATCCTTACAAGTTTATTCACTCAACGTGCGAGGACTGAACATCCCGGAAAAAAGAAGTAGCCACTTTAACATCACGGACCAAATTCAGATAACAGTAGTTGAACCTCTTTTTGGACCTGTGGATGCCAAAATTACATCCCATCGCCCCAGTCATTTCGCCCAAACAGGAGTGTATCTGGATAGTCCCCCAAGGACAAAGGGGAGATGGGAGGGCGGGTATCAAGATCTCCATGAACACAGGAAGCAGGAGCGAGTGGTTGGCACAGTGTGGTAAGGGTGTATAGCAGGTGCTTAATGTCCCATTCTCCTGGAGCTCTTCTTGTAATGTGACAGGTCCCTCCAGGTCCCCATAAGTACAGGGCTTGCATACAGTGACCAGGTCCTTGGCTAAGTTATGCATATCTAAAGTAGCATAGCTTGCTGCAGAGAGCAATGTTTGTCTAAATCAGTGGTTCTCAACTCCGGTCCTCGGGGGCCCCCCAACAGGCCAGGTTTGCAGGATAACTGAAATACATCACAGGTGATATCATTTGCTGCTCAGTGATTGCAGTAATCTAGTCTGCATCTCCCCAAGGTAATACTTAAAATCTGGCCTGTTGGTGGGTCCCGAGGACCGGAGTTGAGAACCACTGTGCTAAATGAACACAAAGTCTCTGTGGTGCTGTAATAAAGAATGGAGGAAGCGAGTGCTTAGAGCTCCTGGGCACGGAGCTATTCATTATGTGCTCATACTTAATGCTCGGCCAAGCGGGGCCCATCTTAAGATGAAATAAAGCCAATTGTGTCTATGGCGTATGCCTCCACAAGTCATTGGTCAAAAGAGAAAGGGCACTAAAAAGCCTTGGGGTGGGGACATCTGTGAGTCCTTGGCAAGCAGGGAAAATTGAACAAAATGGGGGGAAAAAAGAGGAGAGAGAAAAAACAAAAGGAAAACCCATGTCCAACAAAAGTTACCTGTGGGGGATCAATTGTCCGTCCGTCTACATGCTGAAGACGGGGTGGATCTCTGGCCTTCTGTATGCATGGCCTCGCTCTCTCTCTGAGAGGAAGCCGAGTAAGATCTGCGGCTCCTCTGCCTATGTCGGTGAGAGTGTGGGGTCCTGTCCTGCTGGATGGGGATCCAGGGCTCCGACTGCATGAACGAGCTGAACCAATCCGGGACAGGGATCAGCTGCATTCCCAGTGTTTCACAAAAGATTTGTAATTCCATTGGAGTGCGCAGTAAAGCTGTACAGTTGCCATTGGTGGCTGATAGACAGAATGAGAATTTCCACCTGTAGATTATGTGCCTTTCCCTTAAGGCATTAAGAAGGGGGCGCAAATCCCTCCTGTGCTGCAGGGTGATAGTTGACAGGTCCTAGAAGATCTGGATCTGGTCGCCAATACAGAGTGTATGCTGCAGGCTTTATCAAAATCAAAAATGGTGGCTCCCACCAGAGGGTGAGACAGGGCAGTCAGAGGAACAGGTTTCCTGTTAATCCATGGCACAAGCTTCAAGTTGGACTCAGAGGTCAAGTTTTCCAAATTCACCCAGCCCTTACACCTGGAGTGTACTCTCCAGTCCACTATCCGGGACAAATGAGTTGCCCGATAGTATCGCTGAAGGTCCGGCAAGCCTATACTGCCTTGGCTCTTTGGTAGTACCAGCTTGTCCCAAGCGGTGCGTGCTGGTTTGTTGGACCATAAAAAGGCCCGGCAAATGGATTTGTATTGGCCAAAAAATGCTGGAGGAAGGCGGATCGGTAAGGTTTGTATTTTGTACATCAATTTTGGCAAGATTGTCATTTTGATGATGGAAGCACGCCCAAACCAAGAAATGTGGCCTTTGTCCCACCTTTGGAGGTCCCGTCGAATGTTGTGGAGCTCGGCAAGAAAATTCCTGTTGTAGAGTTCCCCAAGTTTAGATGGGATCTGAATTCCCAGATAATTGATGGCGTCCCCTTTCCATTGGAAGGGGAAGTGGTGCTGGCAATGTGACACCGTCTCGGCCGGCAGTGACACGTTCAGGGCATATGATTTTGCATAATTTAATTTTGAGGTTAGATAGACTTTTAAAGTCTTCCAACACCTGTAAAAGGTTGGGCAGTGACGTGTGAGGCGCAGAAAGGAAGAGAAGGACATCGTCCCCCCTAAATCGGATGCAACGAAGAAGGGACTCAAGCGTGAGGATGTACAGTAAAGGGGAGAGAGGGCAACCTTGTCTAGTGCCATTGGCTACAGAGAAGGCGTCCGACAGGTGTCCTTTAACTCCGACTTGCGCAGTGGGTTTATAGTAAAAGGCCATGATAAATGCTTTCATGTGTTGCCGAATTCCCAAATGATCCAGGACCACGGCCATATAGTCCCACGCGACCCTGCCGAACGCTTTCTCTGCATCCATAGACAGGAAGAACCCCTCTTGTTGGTTGGTAGTAAGCCAATGGTGCAGGTTCAAAGCCTTGATCGTGTTGTCCCTGGCCTCTCTTCCAGGCACAAATCCCACTTGATCGAGCCCGATCCAGGAGGGTACAAACAGGGACAAACGGGTGGCCAGTATTTTGACGAATATCTTAACGTCTACATTGCTGAAAGGCACATGGCATAATAAACCCATTACCTTGGCCAATATCTACAGCCCCAATGCCCAACAGGTCCCTTTCTTACGGGAAGTTATCTCTCAGCTGACCCTGTTTGCAATAGGGATGTTGATACTTGGAGGGGATCTCAACATTTCACTTGACCCTCTATTAGACACCTCTACGGGAACTTCGTCTATTCCCTACTCAGCCCTTCAACAAATAAAACTCCAATTGGCTTCCCTAACACTTCACGACACTTTTGGAGGACCTTACATCCCCAAGAACGAGACTATACATTTTTCTCCTCACCCCATAATCGCTATACACGACCGGACTATCTCTTCGTGTCCCAACCAGACCTCCCCTATGTCCAAAACACAACCATAGAGGCCATGGTCCTCCTCGGATCACCACCCCACCACCCTCACTCTCTCACTCCCTGAAACCACCACCTCCACAAAGATCTGGAGATTGGACGCATCCCTTCTCTCGGACCCGGCCGACGCCGCAACCAAAAAAAGCTAACAGACTTTTTCAAGCATAACGACACCCCTGACGTTACTCCTATGATGCAGTGGGAGGCACACAAGTGTTGTGATCAGGGGTACTCTGCTGTCTATTGCAGCATGGAAAAAGGAGCACAAAGCCAGGGTGCTGGAGCTCACATTGAATCTACATTCGCTGGAATCCCAACATAAACGCTCCTTAGCAACTAAGGTATCCCAAGAGTTGCTGGAAACACGCTCCCTTTTATCTGAGGATCTCTTTAAAAAAGCTCGTCGCCAACATACCCTCTCTCAGAAATGGTTCTATGAGCAAGGCAATAAAGTAGGCCGGTTGCTTGCCAGAGCAACCCAGCGGAGAAAATTAGAGTCCACAGTCCATCACATTACGGACTCCCTAGGCAAATCTTACACTAAAAATGAGGATATTGCCACCCAGTTCCAGCGCTTTTATGAACACCTATACAACATTAAGGGGGAGAAAGCAGACCCTATCTTGCCCTTGAAACGCGTGGACCTTATCTCTGAATTTCTGCAGCTATATGGCCCCTCAGCCCTAACTAGGGCTGACTCGCAATCACTAGAGGCTCCCCTCAAAGAGGAGGAGTTCGAGGAGGTGCTCAAAACCATGAAACCGGGCAAGAGCCCGAGGCTAGAGGGCTTCCCAGTTCAATATTTCAAAAGCTTTCCCTATCTCCTAGCCCTAAGTTTCCTTAGGGCATTTAACACACTGTTTTCAGAGACTCATAACTCAGAGAGGCTTCTAGAAGCTTACATTATGGTGATGCCAAAGGAGGGGAAGGACCCCACGAACGTGGCGAGTTATCGACCAAATTTTCTACTTAACGTAGACGTTAAGATATTCGCCAAAATACTGGCCACCCGTTTGTCCCTGTTTGTACCCTCCTGGATCGGGCTCGATCAAGTGGGATTTGTCCCTGGAAGAGAGGCCAGGGACCACACGATCAAGGCCTTGAACCTGCACCATTGGCTTACTACCAACCAACAAGAGGGGTTCTTCCTGCCTATGGATGCAGAGAAGGCGTTCGGCAGGGTCGCGTGGGACTATATGGCCGTGGTCCTGGATCACTTGGGAATTCAGCAACACATGAAAGCATTTATCATGACCTTTTACTATAAACCCACTGCGCAAGTCGGAGTTAAAGGACACCTGTCGGATGCCTTCTCTGTAGCCAATGGCACTAGACAAGGTTGCCCTCTCTCCCCTTTACTGTACATCCTCACGCTTGAGTCCCTTCTTCGTTGCATCCGATTTAGGGGGGACGATGTCCTTCTCTTCCTTTCTGCGCCTCACACGTCGCTGCCCAACCTTCTACAGGTGTTGGAAGACTTTAAAAGTCTATCTAACCTCAAAATTAATTATGCAAAATCATATGCCCTGAACGTGTCCCTGCCGGCCGAGACAGTGTCACATTGCCAGCGCCACTTCCAATGGAAAGGGGACGCCATCAATTATCTGGGAATTCAGATCCCATCTAAACTTGGGGAACTCTACAACAGGAATTTTCTTGCCAAGCTCCACAACATTCGACGGGACCTCCAAAGGTGGCACATTTCTTGGTTTGGGCGTGCTTCCATCATCAAAATGACAATGTTGCCCAAATTGCTGTACAAAATACAAACCTTACCGATCTGCCTTCCTCCAGCATTTTTTTGCAAATACAAATCCATTTTCCGGGCCATTTTATGGTCCAACAAACCAGCACGCACCGCTTGGGCCAAGCTGGTACTACCAAAGAGCCAAGGCGGTATAGGCTTGCCGGACCTTCAGCAATACTATCGGGCAACTCATTTGGCCCGAATAGTGGACTGGAGAGTACACTCCAGGTGTAAGGGCTGGGTGAATTTGGAAAACTTGACCTCTGAGTCCAACTTGAAGCTTGTGCCATGGATTAACAGAAAAACCTGTTCCTGGGACTGCCCTGTCTCACCCTCTGGTGGGAGCCACCATTTTTGAATTTGATAAAGCCTGCAGCATACACTCTGTATCGACCAAACTGTCATCCCTCACCCCCATCAGGGGGCAACCCCGGACTTTCCTCCGGGCATGTCTGGTACCTTTGCTAGAGCAGAATGGCCACATGTTGAAATTCAAGCCCAACAACTTTTCTGTAGAGGGCGCTTCATGAGACTAGCGGAACTCGCAGAAATATCCAACACGGGCTCTTTCCCATTCTGGTCATACATACAATTGAATCACTTTCTGGATGACTTTTTGTGAGGCCCCCCCCCCCCACGACTTTCCAATCCCTGTGCACACGCACATCCCCTCAAAGCCACGTCATCTCGACACTTTACGCTTCCCTATTTAATACCACCGCAACACCCCTTAGCAACGAGCAGGCCTACTGGAACGGTGTGGGAGGAGAGGAAATTGGACCAGAGGAATGGGATCGAATTTACTTATACACCCATAAGGAGTCCTTAAACGTCTCAGCTCAAGAAAATGGCTATAAAATAAGAATGTGTTGGTATAGAACACCTGACCTGATTCACAAATTTTCACCATCAGTGTCTGACAGATGCTGGCGATGCGATGGAGCGAGGGGCACTTTCCTCCATATTTGGTGGGACTGCCAGTCACTCCAGCCATACTGGCAAAAGGTGCATGATATCATTACACAGATATCTAAACTGCCCTTGGAATTTACGCCGCTACAGTATGTATTGCACATCTCCAAGATACCCAAAAGATACTATAAATACATTGCAATGCATATGGTGAACACAGCGAGAATGTGCATTCTGGGCCAAAATTACCAAATACACGATTACTTGGGAACCGTGGATTGAATTTTGAAACTCCCAAGCATACACAAACTTAATAGGGGGCCCTAATTAAACTCGAACTCCTGAAATTTTACTCTGGGCTAAGACCCTACAGTTGTGCATATGCATAAGAAGGTAGCTCACCCCTTTAATGCGGGGAGGCCTGCTGATGGAGAGGGTAGTTGGTGAAACCCTCACCCCCCTCCTGATAACCCTTTGTGTACATTATCCTTCCTCCCCCACCCCACCTCCCTTTTTTTTTTTTTCTCTTTCCCCTTCTCCCTAAAATTTTGTTTTACCCCGCGCTTCTCCCCACATCAGGCTAAGCTCTGAAGAGTAAGAGTGCAATACAGACTGGGGACAACACTTAGTCAATAATTCTGCAAGATATCACAGATGTAAACGCTCCTCTTCTACTTGATTGATAAGAGAAGACAACTCTAGCTGCTTCTGGGGTGGTTAATGGTTACCCATTCAAATTCATAACACTGTTTGTTATTATGCCATTGAAAGGTTTTGTGATTTCTGATTTCATCTTGCCTTTTTTTTCTCCACATGTAATCTGTGAAAAACGTAATAAAATAAGTGTAAAAAAAAAACTTAGTGGAGCAGGATTTAGATATGCTCCAAATTTTGAACTCCTGGTTGTCCAGCTCTACTCCCAGATCCGATGACCATTTTTGAGTGCATAGTAAAGAATATAGTGATATTAAGCCAGGCCAATGGGTATCAGTCACACTTTGATTCAAAAGTGGAAAGCTTTTGATACCTGTCAGGAAAGCAAGTATTGGCACACAAGTGCTTGACCTGTAGGTGGCAAAAACATTTTGTTGACGTTTTGCTTTTTTTTTTATTTCATTTAAGCTGGATTTTCCTCTCTCCAAATCAAAAATTGTACAGTGTCCCACAAACCTATAAAGCTGCTGTAGGGACACTTTTTCACTAATCTTAAGGAAAAGGTGTTAAGTATTGCAGTTTGAAGACCCAGAGCTCAGATGATTGGGGAGTAAAAATAAAGCTTTGCTTATTCAAGGGATTTGAAATGTATACACTGAACATTTTGAAATGTATTGATCTAAAATGCCCCTGTGCCAGTTACCAGGCATGAGAGATGGTATTTCTAATTCTATGACTAATTGGATGCATTAAAAAAAATTGTCTTGCGCGGTTTCTAGTATTTCAATTACTTTTTATAGGCAAGCAAAACTGGCACAGACCACACAACATTTTTCAGTTCTTGGTAGATGCTGGTATATCAAACAGCCAATTTTTTGTGCCTTTCAGGTACCCTGGTAGTGAGATTTTTTCATCCCTGCAAACCTGCTAAAGTAGTTATGAAGGAGTTGTCATGCGTTTGTGTCAGGAATTGCCTGAACGATAATTATAATGAGTAGTTTTACCCAATCGAATGTAAATATCACTTAAAAACAATAATTGGTATCCTCAAATAATCAATGAATCAGGAAAGATCAATGTTATATATTTAACCTTCCAAAATGGCTACTGGCTTACAAGGGTCATTACCAGAGTCCCCTAAGATGGCTGCCTTTCCCAAAATGGGAAAGGTAGCCATCAGTCAGGGTGGAGCTGTGTCTTGTCCCTGAGCTGATTAGATGATGAGGCGTGATGATCCATGAAGGAAGCATCTTTTGAATTCACATGGGTAAATAGATGTTGGTAGAGAGAAGAAAAATGTACACAACTCCTGCCTTCCCCTCGCTAATACTTATGTAGTGGAAATATCCCCCAGAGAGGGTTTGATGGCAGCAGGGTTATAAGGACATTTGAGATTGTTTAAGAAGGAATGATAGTACAAAACTATAAATTCATTTCAAAGTTTGTTTTCAGCTGAGCATAAAATTTTTAAACAGGAGCTCTGGTTATGTTAGCAGGGACATGTATAGAAGCATACACAATGGTACCACAATGAAATACGGGAGTGAGCCATCAGACTGCGCTCGATTTCCGACGCGTTTTGACCATTTGAGATGTGTATTGGTCTTCCTCTGGGCAAGCGTCCCGCTATTTGCTAGTATCATATGGTTGCAACATACCAATCCCAGCAGACCAGAGCATAGTTAACCTCCCTGGCGGTATTCCCAAGTGTGGCTCGGGGTGGAATTTCAGTACCATTAGCGGTAACCCCGAGCCACACTCGGGATTGCATTGCTGGATCCAAGGCTGCGTTACTCACTTTGTCCCCTGGATCCAGCAATGTCCCCCGTCGTGTCTGTGGGCTGTGTCCTCCGCCCGATGCCTCTGTGTGCCGGGCTCCGTTCCCTGCGAGCGTTGCGTCGCACGGGGGCGGAGACCGGCAGCAAGTTCAAAAAGTGAAACACACAGTATACATACAGTACACTGTAATCTGTAAGATTACAATACTGTATGAAATCATTTCCCATCCCCTTTGTCCCTAGTGGTTTGCCCAATGCCCTGCATGCAATTTTATATTATATATGTCATTCTTTCTGCCTGGAAGCTTGAGAATGTCCATGGCAACCAAAAAGTGTCTCTTTACGTCAAAAGTGGTTTTTGATCAGCTAGAAAACAGTGATAGTAAATAAGAATCATTTGCAGAACTGAGTGATGCTGATTTTTGGGGAAATTTATCATCGGACACTGAAAGTGATGACAGCGACAATTCTGCAACTGAGCAAATTTCAGTGTTTTTGGTTTGATTACATTATTGAATACATTTTATTACGATTACGTTATTATTTTTGATTATTTTTAGATATTTATTATATTCTAATTTATGATTTCATGTTTCAAACGTTATCATAGCCAGGATGTCTACTATAGATTCTTGTTTGGACAGATTTAAGTGAGTTATTCCTAAGAATTACAGGCCTACAATTATGAAACACCAAATTTCCATGCAAAATAATGTACCGCTTTCAGCACCAAAAATAATCATACCGCCAGGGAGGTTAAAAATGTATATTCTTAAAATAGGCAGTTATGTTCACTAAGCTATTCCCGTCCTCCACCAGGGTGTTCAGCCACGGGCTAGGGGCTTACAAGAGGTCACACTATCCCCTCGTAGTGAGAGGAGCTTGCAGTCTTATGGCAAGGAGATATTACTAGTGGCCAAAAGATTAGACCTATTTATAGGTTCCCAAACCTAAAGCCGAGGCACAGGCCAATCGCTGTGAGGCAATTTGAAAGGCCGTTTCCTGCTGCAATTGGTAATAATGTTAACCAGGAGAAGGAGCCCACCATGGTCCTTCGGTTGTCCAGAGTAGCTTCGCTCTGAGGAAGGGGACGGGCCCCAAAACGCATCAGCTTTTAACACTTGATGTGATACAGCACATGTCCACACTATTCTACATTGCGTGGTTTTATGACTCTTTGAGAGTTTCTACTTTGAGTACCCACTTTTTACTGATTTTATTATTCAATAAATGTCATTGGTAATGCACTAGGTGTGCGCGCCTTCCATTTTTGTTTTGTTTGTGAAGTATGTATGTATGAAGTGTTGTGGATGAATTGAGGTGTGTGGAGTGTATGAAGAGTGTCCAGTGGCTTCCTCTCCTGGTCTTGTATACCGTTCTGGACAATAAGCTCATAAAAATCTTAAGCCTGGCCTAGAAGGTGGAACTTCTTATCATGCACGGGTCGCACCACTTGGCACGTCACCACAGCTCCCGGACATGATGCCCTTTCAGGGAGGATTCTAGGTTCTCTGTGCCACGCCCTCCTTACACAGCAATGTTTGTGAGTACTCAACATCTATTGAGGCAGTTATTTTCCTTGTTTCCTTTTCGTTACTCTAGAACTTTCATATTTCATTACAGATGTACATGTTTGCTCCTCCTGCTACTTCATGAAATGCGTCAAGTTTTTGTACTTGCTATGTTTCTATCGATCATGTGTTCACAATTGTTTACTTGAATGATGTGATGCTTCCAATAGATGGGAAGTTGAGAGATATCTTTTTAAACTTTTATCCCTCTACTATGACCTGAATTACTTTGTAACCTTACGTATGTATATAGATGAATTGCTGTGATACCAGTTATTATTTATACTTGTATACTCTGATTTACTTTTAAATTAACTATTTGATTATATACATATGATTGCGTGGCTCATTTAAAGTCCCACCCCCCTTTTTCTTTTTTCTCACATTGATGGGTTCTCCTGCCTCTATCCCTATCTGGTCTCTGCCTCATTTAAAATCCCACACCCCTGCCTGGGGGGGTTCTCTGCTCTTGGAACTTATTATTGGTTCATGTACCTAACAATGTATTCTGTTATTTGATTAGCCATTGCTATATAGGTGTGTGTGTGTGTGTGTATATATATACACTGTGTGCAGAATTATTAGGCAAATGAGTATTTTGACCACATCATCCTCTTTATGCATGTTGTCTTACTCCAAGCTGTATCGGCTCGAAAGCCTACTACGTCACATATATATATGTGTGTGTGTGTGTGTGGATATATCGTTACCGATTAGTTTATTGTCTTATGTAACAATCCATGTACTTGGTTATTATTCAAGGTTCTCGTCTCTTGGGGGGGTCCGTCCCCACACCCTAAAATTTACTCCGTCTCTGGTCTATCCCTATCTCCGTCCTCTTGGGTAGTTACACTCTTTTTTCTTTTTCCCCCCACCCTGAAATTTACTCGGTGCGTTAGTATACATATATTAGTTTATCAATTAAATTTTCATTTAGTCTCATATGTTCATATTTATTATTGACCATAGTGTCGTTAAGTAG
>BLSH010394088.1:74337-86355 GCA_018402905.1 Glandirana rugosa
TAGTCTTTACTGTGTCTCCACTAGTTTATGGTGGTTTTTTTTTTAGCTGCGTCACGGCTTAGCGTTTTTCACGAGACTTCAGCCCCGCAAGGATTTCCCACTTTAGGACCAGAGCACTTTTTGCGATTCGGCACTGCGTCGATTTTTTTTTTGGTGGTATTTGATCACCTCTGTGTCATTTCTGATCACCGCTATAAACTAAAGAGAGACAATTTTGCAAAAAAAAAAAAAAACTAATTTCTTACTCTTTGCTAAAATACAAATCCAAAAAAAAAAATAAAAAAAACATTTTTTTCCATCGGTTTTGGCCGATTTATATTTTTACTTATATTTTTGGTAAAAATAATCGCCATCGGTGCTTGGTTTGCGCGTTTACGGTTGATGAATTCATTTCTGGGGTTTTTATTTTTTACTAGTAATGGCGGTGATCTGCAATTTTTAGCGGCACTGCAATATTGCAGCATGCATGTTGGACCATTTTGACACTTTTTTGGGACCATTGGCATTTATACAGCGATCGGTGCTATAAAAATGCACTGATTACTGTGTAAATGCCATTGGCAGTGAAGGGGTTAACTTGGAGGGGGCGCTCTAAGGGTTAAATGTGTTCCCTGGGCGAGCTCTGTGTGTGGGCTGCCCTGGCTGGGGGAAGGGAGTGATCACGGCTTCCATATAGAGGAAGCCTGTGATCACCGCCCTTCCCCCTCTAACAGAACAGAGATCCGTGTTTATTTACACGGACCTCCGTTCTTTCACTGCGGAGGGGGCATCGCGGGTAGCCGGCGGCGATCGAGTCCGCCCTACCCGCTCCCTGGGCCCCCCCCCCAACACAGTTAGTGCACGAGCGCGCCTCTGGCGGCGCGCGCTCACAATACTAGTTATCACGGCCGCCGTCCTGTGATGGCGTTTCACGATAACGAGCCATCTTGCTGCCGTCACGTTGTGGTGGGCGGTCAGCAAATGGTTAAAGATATCCTTTACCATAGCACAGGAAATTGTATATTGATTTGTTATGCATTTTCTTTCTATCACACAGTCAATAGACCAGAGAATTATGTTCACAATATTGATTTCAAAGAGACTTCTTTAGCCAGGATTACATCACCATTCCCATTATTTATGCCATGGTATCCCATGGCACCTGTCTGAAGTACAACAGAGGAACACTAAAGAGAAACATGGTAGTATGCACAGCATCTGTCCAATTCTTCCTTGCTCTCTTTTCACATACTACAATGGAAAACTCCATTTTTGAGACAATGGGAACATCTCATGCCTCTATAGACAGGAAATTAATTCTCGTTGCTTCAAAAAGGGGGTTCTATGCAAGTATTATGGTGCATTGTCTCTTTGGATCACATATCCATGTGATCTTGCTGAAAAACTTTAGTATTAAATCCAATTAGAATAGTGATAAAAGGACTTTGTCATCTTAAAAATTAGTGTGTATGTAATTATATAAATATAAAAGTATTGGGACACCTGCCTTTACATGCACAGGAGCTTTAATGGCATCCCAGTCTTAGTCCATGGGGTTCAATACTGAGTTGGTTCACCAGCTATTGCTTTAGTTCTTTCTATAGATTTTCTATTGGATTCAAGTCAGGTGATTGGCTGGGCCATTCTAGCAGCTTTATTTTCTTTCTTTGAAACCAATTTAGTGTTTCCTTGGCTTTGTGTTTGTGATCATTGTGCCGGAATGTCCACCCTTGTCTCATTTTCATCCTGGTAGATGGCAGTAATTATTTTTATCAAAAATGTCTTGGTATATTTCTCCTATCATTCACTGACAGACGCAGCTCATCATGACGTGTGGGGTTTATGCTCGTCCCACTAGGAGTTAACTAGGCAGGGAAAAGAAACAGCTGGCCGTCCTCTCTTCCTACATAAACCCCCCCCCCATAGCATAGCTCTTCAGTGTCAATGCCTAGTTTGCAAGGAGTTGACCTGGCTTCCCTTCAGGGGAATTGCGGTCCTGTTTGTGACCATTTTTTATTTAATTTTCTTTTACTTATTTGTCTTCTATCAAGCAATTGATCTGCTATCAAGAAGCCGGTCGGGGCATAGAGAGTCCTTGGGCTCTGTACCATCCTCGACCTGGCCAACCAATGTGAGAGCCAGTCCCGACATATGGGGACCCGCCGCATCGTGCCCGTTCCGTGCGGGCGGCCGGGGGTGAATTCCCCCTTGCGCCCACTCCCGGATGCGATTCAGGAAGGGCGATTTTCTGGCCCGCAGCATACCACCTAAGAGGGGGCGGAAGGTCTGCGACTGGGTGGCTACCCGCGGCGTTCGTCGGAGTGATGAGTGAGAGTTCCTGCCTTCCCCCCTTTTTAGGGGCGGAAAGGGGGACCGACGGCCGCAAAACAAAAAACAAAAAAAAATTTTCTTGCTGGGTAGCCGCTGGTGGGACGCGTGGAGCTCCCGTTCACCCCCCGCACCCCCCTCCTCTCCCCCGCACCATCATCTCAGCGATCATCTGAGCGTTCGTATCTATTTTTCGGCCACCATTTTGCGGTGGACCGCCGCCATTTTGCCGTAGCCACAGACATTTTGGGCCTATGGGGCTTTCCCTCTAGCGCTCAGAGCGGCCATTTGCGGTACTGCACGTTCCCTGAAGGTGTGTTTTGGCCTCTAGTGTTTAACGGCGGCCATTTTGACTGCATGCTCTGCAAATACACGTGTCTGCAGCATCTCCCTTCTCTGTGGAACGGTGGTGATCTGACGGCGCAGCTCCTCTGACGATCCATCCAAAAACAGGCAGCGGAACAGCAAGTATAGCTGGGCTCCCTGTGGGTGCTGGTGGTGGTGGGTGCAGTCCTCCTGGGTTCCCTGGTGCACTGTGGGGTGTTGGTGTGCGGCAGTGTGGGGGTGCCTCATTCTCCTTAGTCTCCCTGTGTGTCACTAAGAGCCTTTTCTGAGAAGAAAGCAATGGCAGATTACACTGCTGAACCTGCTGAGGAAGCGCAATCTGCGCAGGGAGCATTTTTGGACCAGCTGCGGGCAGTCTTTAGCGAATTTCTCCCCCGGGCGGAAGTCGCCCAACAGGTCCCCAAGAAGCGTCCCCCTCCTCCTCATTATTCATCAGGGGAGGATTCTGAGCCGGAAGTGGCCTCAGGGGTCTCAGGGACCCCAGCGGACTTATCCAACGGGGAACTGGGTCCATCGGACGGCAAGGGGGATCAGGGGGCGGCGGCTGCGCACGAAAAAGCTTTGGTGGCTACCATTATCGCTGGCATTCGCACTAAACTGCAGCTGGATCAGGATGGCGAATCGCGGTCTGCTGCGTATGTGTGTGGGTCCTCTAGGGCCCCCAAGGCTTATCCCTACAATTACTTTTTTTGATCATTTTCTTTATCGTGAATGGCAGCGTCCACAGCACTCTTCTTCGCTGTCAAAACGGTTCGCTGCTCGCTATCCCTTTTTAAAAAAATGCCTATCGCCTGTGTTGGACCCACCGATAGCACGCCTTAGTAAGGCGACGACCATTCCTCTGGAAGGGACTCCTTCTTTTAAGGATCCCGCTGATAGAAAAACAGAGGCGCTTTTAAAGTCGCTGTTCCTGGTGGTAGGTTCCGCTGTGCGACCAGCCTTGGTGTCCGCCATGGCGGCACAACATTTATCCGAGTGTATGGAAGAGCTCCTGAAGGACCTGGAAGACGGTCGCCTGATGGATGAGCCGCAGAAGGCTGAGTTTTTACTCCAAGGGTTCAAGCACCTTTGTGATGCGGCCGTTGATTTACTGCCGATGTTGTCCAGAATAACGATATTTTCCGTCATACTTAGACGGATACTTTGGTTGCGTTCTTGGTCCGGTGACCACGCTTCCAAAAAAGGTCTGGCTGACCTCCCTTTTCAAGGTGGACGTCTATTTGGCCCACGTTTGGATGAGATTATTAAGGACTTCACGGGAGGTAAGAGTACCTTTCTTCCAGAGCCCCGCAGGCGTGAGTCTCGCCGTAGACAGGGGCCCCCTCCTTCGGGACAGAAGAAGTTTTTTCGCGCCCTGGGCGCAACAGGTAAGGGGACCCGCTCCGGAAAGGTCGCTGCAGGGGCCGGAAGACGACAGTGGCAGCACAAAACCGAAAAGGCGGAGGACAAGTCCTCCTCAGCCTGATGGGTTGCCTCCACCCAGGTTTCGGGTGGGGGGACGTCTTCTGGGGTTCGCAGACCGGTGGCTGGCTCACATTTCCGACCGCTGGGTCCGGGAAGTGGTGTCCACCGGGTACAGGATAGAGTTCACATCTCTACCCCCAGACAGGTTCTTCCCATCAAATTTAGGGCTCGCGCAGGAACACCGGAAGGCCCTCCTTGGGGCTGTACAAGCGCTCTCAGACCAGGGGGTGATCGTACCAGTGCCCCCAGAAGAGAGGCTTCGAGGGTTCTACTCAAATCTTTTTGTGGTTCCCAAAAAAAGGGGGGGGTTCGGCCCGTACTGGACCTGAAGGCCCTGAACCGGTATGTCAGGGTGCGGAAATTCCAGATGGAATCTGTCCGCTTGGTCGTGGCCGCCCTTCATCAGGGGGAATTTTTGGTGTCCCTGGACATCAGGGATGCGTACCTCCCATGTACCCATTCATCCACGCCATCAGTGCTTCCTGCGCTTTGCGGTGGGAGACCTCCATTTTCAATTTGTGGCACTCCCGTTCGGCCTGGCCTCAGCACCTCGAGTCTTCACAAAATTGCTAGCCCCGGTGCTGGCGTTGCTATGACAGAGAGGCATTGCGGTAGTGGCATACCTGGACGATCTGCTCCTGCAGGCTGAGTCTGCCTTAGCACTGGAGGAGAATGTGGGTATCACAATGACCTCACTGCAGGACTTCGGCTGGTTACTGAACCTACAGTAGTCATCGGTGTCTCCATCCCGTAGCCTGGAGTATCTGGGTCTAATTCTGGACACAGAGCAGGCAAAGGTTTTCCTCCGGCCAAGTTGCTGTGTCTGCAGTCAGCAGTGTGCACCCTTTTATCGCACCGTCAATCTTCATTACGGTTCTGTATGCGGGTGCTGGGACTCATGGTCTCGTCGTTCGAGTCGATACCTTTGGCCCAGAGTCACACTCGTCTCCTTCAGCGAGCGATTCTGGCTCGGTGGGACAGGTCCCCTCAGTCGTTGGACCTTCTGATCCATCTGAGCTCCCAGACCAGGGCGTCTCTGACCTGGTGGCTTCGGGACTCGGCCCTAACTCAGGGGAAGACGTTCCTGCCTCATCAGTGGGTTATCACCACGGATGCCAGTCTTTTGGGCTGGGGAGGGATCCTGGGGCATCTATCTGCCCAGGGTCGTTGTTCGGCACAGGAAGCCCGCCTCCCCATCAACGTTCTGGAGCTGAGGGCAATCAGATTGTGCCTTTTCCACTGGACAGTGAGATTGCAGGGTCTTCCGATTCGAATTCAATCAGACAATGCCACAGCAGTGGCGTATGTGAACCATCAGGGCTGCACAAGGAGTTCAGCAGCTGCAACGGAGGCATGCGTTGGGCGGAACTTCACGTTCCGCCGATCTCAGCCATTTACATTCCAGGGGTGGAGAACTGGCAGGCAGACTTTCTCAGTCGCCAGATGCTGGACCAGGGAGAGTGGTCCCTCCACCCGGAGGTGTTCAAGCAAATTTGCCACAGATGGGGGACACCGGACATGGATCTCATGGCGTCTCGGTTCAATCACAAGGTGGAGACCTTTGTGTCCAGAACGAAGGATCCGTTGGCAGTGGCCGCGGACGCTCTGGTGGCCCCCTGGAGCCGTTATCGTCTTCTGTACGCCTTCCCTCCGATAAGACTGCTTCCGCGATTGATACGCAGGATAGTGGCGGAGGGGATACCAATTATCCTGGTGGCTCCAGATTGGCCTCGGCGCACTTGGTACGCCGACGTGGTGCAAATGGTGGCAGACGCCCCTTGGCGGCTCCCGCTGCGAGAAGATCTTCTGTCTCAGGGGCCTATCTTGCACCCTGCTTTACCCTCGCTGGCTTTGATGGCTTGGCTATTGAGTCCCAGGTGCTAAGGAACAGGGGAGTCGCCGACTCCGTAATCCCTACTTTGTTAAAAGCTCGCAAGTGTACTTCTCGCAAGATTTATCACCGCACCTGGAAGGCTTACATAGCTTGGTGCTAGGCGGAGGGTCATAACCCTCGCTCTTATGTCGTGTCTAGGGTCCTGACTTTTTTGCAACAGGGCCTGAACAAAAAACTGGCTTTGAGTACTCTCAAGGGCCAGATATCAGCTCTGGCGATTCTCTTTCAAAGACCTTTAGCTTCGCACTCCTTAATTCGTACCTTTGTACAAGGTGTGCGACATGTGGCGCCTCGGGTGAGGACTCCGATGGCTCCGTGGGATCTGAATTTGGTGCTTTCTGTTCTTCAGAAACCACCTTATGAGAATATCAGGGAGATTTCCTTACAACTGCTGTCGCAGAAGGTGGCCTTTTTAGTTGCCATCACTTCCTCCAGACGGGTGTCGGAATTAGCAGCACTATCGTGCAAGTCTCCCTACTTAGTCATGCATAAGGATAAGGCGGTCTTGCGACCCTCTCCTTCCTACCGAAGGTGGTTTCTTCTTTTCACATTAATGAAGATATTGTTCTGCCTTCATTGTGCCCTCGCCCATCGCACCCAAAGGAGTTTGAGTTGCATGCTTTGGACGTTGTGAGGGCCTTACGGGTGTACTTGGCTGCTACAGCTTCTTTTCGAAAAGCGGATGCCTTGTTTGTACTGCCAGAGGAGAGGGCCCATGCGTATTCTGTTTGGGGCAAGGTTCCCCCTTTTCCAGTCACGACTCATTCTACCCGGGCTGTTAGCACTTCCTGGGCTTTCAGACACCAGGCCTCGGTGTCACAGGTGTGCAAGGCGGCCACTTGGGCCTCGGTTCACACTTTTTACTAAGTTTTATAAAGTTGTTGTGTTTGCATCTTCGGATGCTGCTTTTGGCCGCAAAGTTTTGCAGGCGGCAGTGTAGGCGCGTCTGGCGCCTCCTTAGAGGTTCAGTTGGGTACTGTTGTTAGCGTTTACCCACCCCTCTTTTGTACACAGCTTGGGGACATCCCCACACGTCATGATGAGCGGCGTCTGTCAGTGAACGATAGGAGAAAGGGATTTTATTAAAACTTACCGTAAAATCCTTTTCTCCGAGTTCACTGACAGACGCAGCTCCCACCCCTCGGTGCTCTGTTCTGGTACGGCTTGTGTACAAACTGAAGAGCTATGCTATGAGGGGGTTTATGTAGGAAGAGAGGACGGCCCCCATGGGAGGGGCCAGCTGTTTCTTTTCCCTGCCTAGTTAACTCTTAGTGGGACGAGCATAAACCCCACACGTCATGATGAGCTGCGTCTATCAGTGAACTCGGAGAAAAGGATTTTACAGTAAGTTTTAATAAAATCCCTTTTTTTCCATTCATCCTTCCTTCAATGCCATGAAGTTTGACAGTACCGTATGCTGAAAAACAGCCCCACACCATGATAATCCCACCTCCAAAGTCACTGTTGGTATGGTGTTTTTGGGCTGATGTACAGTGCCATTTGACCTCCAAACATGGTGTGTGTTATGGCATCTAAAGAGTTAAATTTTGGTCTCATCTGACCAGACTATATTCTCCCAGTATTTTATAGGCTTGTCTTGATGTCGTGCAGCAAAATTTAAATGAGCTTCAACAATGGAACAATGGAGTCTTGCGTGGTGAGCGTTCATAAAAGCCATGGCAGTTGAGTGCATTACTTATTGTTTTCTTTGAAACGATTGTACCTGCTAATTCCAGGTCTTTCTGAACGTCTCCAAAAGTGGTCCTTGGCTCTTGGACAACTTTTCTGATAATTCTTTTTACTCCTCGGTCAGAAATCCTGCACGGGCACCTGGTCGTGGCCGGTTTATGGTGAAATGTTCCACTTCCACTTCTGGATTATGGCCCCAACAGTGCTCACTGGAACTTTCAGAAGTTTAGAAATCCTTCTGTAACCAATGCCATCAGTATGTTTTGCAACAATAAGGTTCCGAAGGTCTTGAGAAAGCTCTTTGCTTTTACCCATCATGAGAGGTTTCTTGTGTGACACCTGGGTAATTGGACACCTTTTTTTATAGGCCATCAGTTGAGACTGAACCAGCTGATATTAATTTACGCTGACAAGGGGCAGGATTGCATTCTAATTACTGATGGGCTTCAGCTGGTGTCTTGGCTTTCCATGCCCTTTTGCACCTCCCTTTCTTCATGTGTTCAATACTTTTTTCCCTGCTTCATTCCATTGTATACGTAATTGCTAATTGTATTTGTTTTGGTTTCTTTGCATGTATGGATTGTATGCATTGGATTGTTAATGACACGTGGTGAACATTTCACGTCCGTATCCCCTTTAGAAATATATTTCCCTAGAAAAATTGTGATGTGTTCAATTATTATTTTATCTGTGTGTATGTATAGATGAAGAGATAGATATATATAATGTGTGTATGTATATGTATGTATTACCATTAGAACAGGGGTAGGGAACCTGCTGCTCTCCAGTTGTTGAACTACATTTCCCATCATGCTTCTGGGAGTAATTGTATCCATCAGCCTTGCAATGCCTCATGGGAAATGTAGTTCTACAACAGCTGGAGAGCCGCAGGTTCCCTACCCCTGCATTAGAAGATAAGGCACTCTGAATACTCTGTTTCCTACAATTGAAAAACTTCTTGCGTAAAAATTAAACTCTATGCACGATTTTTTTCCCTTTCCATCTTTTCCCCATTGGAAAGATTGGGGCTGACACTTTGTCAACGGTTTCAGTAGACAGGAAGTGGGGGGGGGGGGAGGATCTGCAGCAAGGATGCAGACCAGAAATAAATATGAGGGTTCTAGCCTTCCCTACTCTAAACACTGAAACCCTAACATATATACTCTATAAACCTAAAAGTTGTTCTAACCCTTCCCAAATTTATCCAAATCAGGATGAATACGTTTTGGCTTGACTTGCATTTTAGAGTGTAAAAGACGAAAATATTTTTAAGGCATTCTTGATAAATCGCAGGTACTTTTGGTGCCTGCAAGTAACTTCTTGGTTATGAAATTGGTCACTGGGTCCCTATGTAGCCCCTTTTTGGATCCTTGGGACTGCAGTGCCTTTATTTCAGTAGCTACTGTAGCAACCTCAGTCAAGTGGTAACATGAAATGTGCGAATATTCTTCAAAATGACATCTTTATAATGCAATATTGCGTATTGTAGCTTGACTAATTAGACCCATATCATTTTTGTTGTAATTCTTAAGATACAGTAAAATGGTCATATGCCATTCTTAATTGGCTGGACCTAACTGTCAATAGACTAGAGGATGGGTTAAGTGTGCTGACCTTATCAAGTTCCCTCAGGGCAAAGTCTTGTCAGAGTAGCGCAGTGTGCTTTGGAGGGGTCTGAATGGGGAGCTGGAAGCCAGCACAAGCCTATAGGGATGAACAGTAGCAATTAAGACAGGTATTTTAATCTGCCTATATTCACTAGTTCTCAGCAGAGGCCATGCAGTCATATCTCTGGCTTGGTCCCTGAGCTGAGATGCTCTTCCATACAGGTTGAACACAGCCAGGTTCTGCAGCAGATATCTCACATATGAAAGTACCCATAAAGAATGGGTTTAGAAAAAACCCTAGGCGGATGCAGCACCGAACTGATGCTGACTCACCCCCCACAGCTTCTAAGACTGGGAACTGAGGGATCAAAGACCGCTGATTGCTCAGTTCTCAGTCTTCAGAGAGCTGGAGACTCAGTCACTGGCTCTGTGCTCTTCCCTCCAGTGCTCACTGGAGCACTGAGCTGTGCAGGGGGCGGGATCAGGATGCTGAGTGGCATGTTGCAGGAGTATAGAACGAACTGCACTCCTGTGATCCCCAGAATTATAGCCAAAATAGCTTTGGCTATACTTCTACTTTAAACAAAATGTTTGCTATGTTTTGCTGAAAGAAAACACATTCACCTTTTTGAAAAGGAATTCAGGGCAAAAAAATTGATAGCTGCTGTTTCTGAATTGGCTCTTGGGCTCTCCTAGTGAAAATATGTATCTTCTCCATTGCAAAACCGGATGGTGGTTACCACATCCCTATGTATTGGAAAGCAACAAAAATACCCCCTCAATGGGACTTTAAATGGTAACGACACCACCCAAATATGTAAAAAGATGGTTTTATTTAAGCATATTTAAAAAGTGTCACTCAGCTAAGTGGAGTTACATAAAAGATTGCATGACGCAAAACATGGTTATCATGAACATTTTACAATAGCATAGTGCATATGTGTGCATATCAAGATCAAAAGAACATTGTTCCACTCCAGTATTGAAGAAATTATTCAGTATCCAATGTGTTTCAGGAACACGCCTTTCGTCAGGGGTATTAACAGGAGGATATGAGAAAAAAATGATAACCTTGTCTAATGCACTAACAGATGCATTATTCAATTGAGGACATGAGTCATGCTAAGATGGACAACACTGCCAATTATGATGTGGTGAGAGGGCGGCACATCGCAGTCCCAGGTGTGGATAGAGAATGCCCAAAAGATCTTTCCAATGGGCTAACCAAACCCCAGATTGTGTCCTGGAGGTGCTTGGAGGCTGCAGCCAAGACCTGTATTGGATTATCCCACATACAGGAAAAGAGGAGAAAGGACTAAATGATATTGTGTCCAAGGGTAGTCTACAGCGGGATATACCGCTAGTAGGATTCTCTCTGCCTTAGGGGAGAAAATTTTGTCCTGGGTCTGTGCGCTAGAGGGTCATCCGCACGTTCCTCCCTGGCAGTATGTGGGCTCTCCTAGTAGCAAAGGGTAATGCAAAGCCATTTGGTAATCTTTTGTACAGAATGAACAGGCTAGGTGGTAGGAAGGTCATATACAGTGCTGCCCATAATTATTCATACCCCTGGCAAATTTTGACTTAAAATTACTTTTATTCAACCAGCAAGTAATTTTTTGACAGAAATGACATAGGTGTCTCCCAAAAGATAATAAGACGATGTACAAGAGGCATTATTGTGGAAAAAAAAAAAACATTTCTCGGCTTTTATTTACATTTGAGCAAAAAGTGTCCAGTCCAAAATTATTCATACCCTTCATAATAATCAATAGAAAAGCCTTTATTGGCTATTACAGCAATCAAACGCTTCCTATAATTGCAGACCAGCTTTTTGCATGTCTCCACAGGTATTTTTGCCCATTCATCTTTAGCAATGCGCTCTAAATCTTTCAGGTTGGAGGGTCTTCTTGCCATCACCCTGATCTTTAGCTCCCTCCACAGATTCTCAATTGGATTCAAGTCTGGACTCTGGTTGGGACCCTCCAAAACGTTAATGTTGTTGTCTGCTAATCATTTCTTCACCACTTTTGCTGTGGGTTTTGGGTCATTGTCATGCTGAAATGTCCACTGGTGCCCAAGGCCAAGTTTCTCTGCAGACTGCCTGATGTTGTTGAGAATCCTCATGTATTGCTCTTTTTTCATGGTGCCGTTTACTGTGATTTGGTTCCCTGATCCATTGGCTGAAAACACCCCCAAAGCATTAGGTTCCCACCACCATGTGTGACAGTGGGGATGGTGTTCTTTGGGGTGAAGGCTTCTCCTTTTTCACGCCAAATGAAGGAAACATCATTGTGACCAAACAATTACATTTTTGTTTCATCTGACCATAACACAGAAGACCAGAAGTCTTCTTCTTTGTCCAGATGAGCTTTTGCAAAGTCCAAGTGAGCTTTTGTGTGCCTTATCTGGAGAAGTGGCGTCGTCCTTGGTCTGCATCCGTGGAACCCAGCAGTGTGCAGTGTCCGTTGGATTGTGTGCCTTGAGACATTGCCACCAGCAGAGTCCAGATTCACCAGGATGGCCTTGGTGGTGGTCCTTGGATTCTTTTTCACCTCTCTAACTATCCTCCTGGCCAGCACAGGTGTCACTTTTGGCTTCCGACCACGTCCTTGTATATTTTAATAATACTTTGCACTGTAGGCACTGGAACTTGAAAACATTTAGAAATGGCCTTGTAGCCCTTTCCTGACTTGTGAGCAGCCACAATGCGCA
>BLSH010394088.1:151857-171078 GCA_018402905.1 Glandirana rugosa
GTGGGAAAGTATGGGACTGTAACTTTGCGAACTTTACTTATAGAGTTGTCTTCTTCATAGATTACGATAATTTTTAGAGTTTGGCCCGGGTCTGCCGAAGTGGAGGGTTATGATATCTTGTAAATTTAGTGATCATTGATTTGGTAATTGTCTCCGGGAGTTAAGTTATTGATTCTTGCTGTTTGGTAGTTCGCTTAAAGAACGTCGTGTTTAGAGACAGTAGGGTTTTGGACTTTTTCTGGTGTTCTTTACATGGTTGATATCTGGTTATAGGGAAAATTTGAATCTGGAATTTGAAAATCGTCCTTAGTACCGTTTGTCTGAATCTGGGGATGATGTTTTTTATTAGCCGGTTTCAGGTTTTGGGATGACAGAGATTTGTGCTGCAAGAAATTCGCTTGATGGTTTGTCGTTCTTAGTTATTGAATTGAGGGCCTCTGTTAATGGTTTAGTTACTAGTGATTTAAATGTTCTATAGTATTGGGAGGTGAAGCCGTCTGGGCCCGGTTTGAGATTTTTAATAGCATTAGATACTTCTTCTGTTGAGATATTCATTTCAAGCGTTTCAATGTCAGGGTATGAAAGGGTGGGCAGGTTGCTGTTGTGAAGAAAATCTTTTATAATAGATTCTCTAGTACCTGTTCATTTAGGTGGTTTATTTTGAGTTGGGATGTTATATAGGTCCGAGTAATACTCGTGAAAAATCTTTGCGATTTTTGTGGTGTCAAAGATTTCTTTGCCTTTTTTGTCATGTATACTTAGAATGTTGTTGGCAATTTTTGCGTCTTTCAGGGATCTGGCTAAGTATTTACTGCTCTTATCTCCGTATTCATAGTAAATGGCTTTCTTAAAGAAAAGTGATCTCCTAGTGTTTTTGTCTAGAATGGATTGCAGTTCTTTTCTTGCGTCTAGTAGGTCTTGTTCATTTTTGAAGGCCTGTGTTTGTTTGTGTGCTTTTTCTAGAATTTTTTTCCTTGAGCCCCATTTGATAAATTCCCCTCTGATAACACTTTTATGTGCTTCCCAGATAATTAAGGGTGGTGTTTCTTGAGTGGTATTATTGTGAAAATAATCAGTTATTGCCCTGGTAATATGTGTTTGTATGTTTTGGTCTGTTAAGAGAGAGGGATTAAGTCTCCAATTGAAGGTTTTTGGGGTTTGTGTTCTTGCTTTTAGTTGGATTGCGATAGGGGCATGGTCTGAGATTAGAATATTGCCAATGTTGGCTTTCTGAAGCGAAGGGATGTCTCTTTGTGAGATGAATAAGTAATCTATCCTTGTATATCTTTTGTGTGGGTTTGAATAGAAAGTGAAGTCCCTTCCAGTTGGATTCAGCAATCTCCATGTATCAACTAAGGCCAGTGAATGGAGTAGAGATTTAATTTTTTTCAAAATACGGTATGTTACTTGTTTTTCCTGTCGATGTGTCGGATTGAGGGTTCAGTGGGATATTGAAGTCCCCTCCTAGAATTATTCGGCCTTCTGCGAAGGTTTTCAGTTCGTCGATTATTAGTTGGCAAAATGTGATATGAGCTTTATTTGGGAAATAGATATTTGCTAATGTAGTGGGAGTACCTGCCATTTGGCCCTTTAAGAAGATATATCTTCCATCTGGGTCTGATAGGATGGAGTCTGCTTGGAATGTGGAATTTTTGCTCAGTAAGATTGAAACTCCTTTTGTTTTAGCTAAGGGATTGGTTGCGTGGTATTCCTTGGTGAAGAAGTTATTAATCAGTTTGGGGGTTCGGGGGCCTTTGAAGTGTGTTTCTTGTAGAAATACTATTTGGGGTGAATATTTTTTAAGTTCCCTGAGGATATTCTGTCTTTTCTCTGGTGTATTGAGACCGTTGACGTTGTGTGAAATTATGGTCGGTTTCTTCCCTAAGTTAGAATAAGCCATGACCAGTTGTTTATTCAGTTGTTGTTGAGTGCTTGTTTGGTTTGAGAAAGAAGGGGGTGTGAAAAGAGAGAGAAAGAGGGAGAATGGTAGGATGTTGTAGGGGTAAAACTAGAAAATAGACTGTATCAATTATATCCTGAATCTGATTGACAGTTTCAGTTGATACCTATAGATTTTAGAAGGAAAAATAGTATGTTTTTTTTTTTATAAAACACTTGGTGTTCTAATGGGGGGGTATGAAAGTGGAGCTCTCGTTGTAGGGGGTTCAGTAATTTGATTGTGTTGTTTTTGGGTGATTGTTTTAAGTTAGTAATGTAGTTGTCATAATTTGGCTACTACTTAGTCCTATTTATTGTTGCTGTATTTATCATTGGGCGTTGTTTTGTTTACTCCTTGTCGGTGTAGACTTTATGAAGTTTTTGGGTCTAAAAGTTTTTCGGTCAGTGGTATTAATTGTAAAGACTCTTAGAGCATGTCTGACATTTTAAGGAGGGCCATGTGTCAGTCATAAATCAATTTTAACCGTTTGAACCATTGTGTTTATATAATAAAACCTTTAGAACCTTTATATGTTATAACTGTTATAACTTAAACCTGAGGGTGAGCGCCTCATCTGCCCGGGTCATTCAGATAGAATCTATCATGGGTGACACCCGGGATTCTAGGTATCCCGGATGCGCACCATTTGTCATGGCCTCTCTGTTTTGGGAGCCGTAATTTTGCCTAGGCAGGTGAAGCGCCCTATCCCTATTTTGAGTATAAAACACAACAAAAAAAAAAAAAAAGAGAAAAGGTCAGGAACAAAAATTATTTGAACATATGAGCTGTTGACAATTAGTATCTGGGAGGTTCAGTTCTTGAACACCAGTTCTTCCTGAGTAAAATAGTCAGGTAGGTAAGGAAGGTGATCCTGGGAAGAATCTGTACAGCCATAGGAGTGCGGTATCAGTTTGAGGTTTGTTGTGTGGGATGTTAATAAAAGGGTTACCTTTTGCTGAATATTGTTCTATTACCGTTGTCTTTGTCAATTCGATCCGTAGCTTCTAGGTGCCTTTACGCTGTTTAACAAATGGCATTTAGTAGAAACAAAGTTCAGGATCTAGTGTAGAGAGACAATATGAGAAAAATAAGGAGCAAAAGTGTGTTAGTGATAGTACTACATCTGTCAGATCTAATTGTTTTTGTCTCTGTGAGTTCCAAGCTGGAGTGATATAGTACTAAGTCATGAGGACAGAGAATGGTCAATCCAAACTTTCTGTAACCCTTCATGTAGTGGTATCTGTGTTTAGTCTAGAGTTGGTGTGTTTAGTTCATTGCTTGCTACAAAACCGAAGTGCTCCCAGTGTGGGAGGGGTTATATAGGAGGGGGAACTTCCTGTTTGTTTTTTATTGATTACCAGTGTCCATTTACCTATAGGTGGCATATAACCCAGTATGTATAGAATATATAACCTGCTCTGTGTCCCGTGATGTCCTTCGAAAGAAATGGATTTTACAGGTAAGTATGTATAAATAATCCAATTTATTAACCACTTCAATATAGAACGTTTATACCCCCTTCCTGCCCAGACCAATTTTCAGCTTTCCGCTGTCACACTTTGAATGACAATTGCTCTCTCATGCTACACTGTACCCAAACAAAATTGTTATCATTTTTTTCCACATAAATAGAGCTTTCTTTTGGTGGTATTTAATAGCCTCTGGGTTTTTTTTTGCGACATAAGTGAAAGTGCGAAAATTTTGAAAAAAAAAAACACTTTTTTTTTTAGTTTCTATGATAAAATTTTGCAAATAAGTAATTTTTTTTAAAACCTATACTGCTACTATTTGGTCTGTGTGAAAGATATAGAGTCTACAAGCTATGGTGCCAATCATTGAAAATTGATCACACCTGATGCACTGACGGCCGGCCTATCATTTCTTGAGGCCCTGAAATGTCAGGAAAGTACAAATACCCCCCAAATAACCCCTTTTTGAAAAGTAGACATTTCATAGTATTTAGTATGAGGCATGGCGAGTTTTTTGAAGTTGTACTTTTTTCCCACAATTCTTGGGAAAATTAAGAATTTTTTTTATTACAAGTTATTTCTCACACACAGCATATGCATACTTCCAATTACAACCCAAAATACATTCTGCTACTCGCCCCGAGTATGGCGATACCACATTTGTGAGACTTTTTCACAGCCTGGACATAGAGAGGTCCAACATGCAGGGAGCACCGTCATGCATTCTAGGAGCAGAATTTTCACATCTAATTTCCTAACGACCTATTACACTTTTGAAGGCCCTGGAGCACCAGGACAGTGTAATAACCCACAAAATGACCCCATTTTGGAAAGCAAACACCCCAACGTATAATCTATGAGGCATTATGAGTCTTTTGAATGGTTCATGTTTTTCCACAAATTTTCAAAAAACATGGAAAGAAAATGAAAACGCTTTTATTTTTACACAAAGTGGTCAATTTATGAGATATTTCTAACACATAGCATGTACATAGCAAAAATTAACCCCCAAAATACATTCTGCTACTCGTCCCGAGTATGGCAATACCACATGTGTGAGACTTTTTCACACCCTGGCCACATACGGAGGCCAAACATGCAGGGAGCAAGCACCGTCAAGCGTTCTAGGAGCATAAATTACACATAAAATTTCATTCACACCTATCTCACTTTTGAAGGCCCTGGAGCACCAGAGCAGTGGAATTACCCCCAAATTGACCCCATTTTGGAAAGCAAACACCCGAGGTATATTCTATGAGGCATGGGCTGCAGATAAGTACTCGGGTACTCTGTTGGGCTGCAGATAGGTCCTCGGGTACTTTGATGGGTTGGAGACAGGTACTTGGGTAATCTGATGGATTGGTAAAAGGTACTTGCGTACTCTGATGGCCTGCAGATAGGTACTCGGTTACTCAGGGTTGGTGACAGGTACTCGGGTAATCTGAAGGGCAGGTGACAGGTACTCGGGTACTCTGATGAGCTGGTGACAGGTACTCGGGTACTCAGATGGGCAGGTGACAGGTACTCGGGTACTCAGATGGGCAGGTGACAGGTACTCGGGTACTCAGATGGGCAGGTGACAGGTACTCAGGTACTCTGATGGGTTGGTGACAGGTACTCTGGTACGCTGATGGGCTGGTGTAGGTACTTGGGTACTCTGATGGGCAGGTGACAGGTGCTGATGGGCTGGTGCCAGGTACTTGGGTACTCTGATGGGTTGGTGATAGGCACTCGGGTACTCTGATGGGCAGGTGACAGGTACTCTGGGCTGGTGACAGGTACTTGGGTACTTTGATGGGTTGGTAACAGGTACTTGGGTACTCTGATCGGCTGGTGACAGGTACTTGGTTACTTTGATGGGCTGGTGACAGGTATTGGGGTACTCTGATGGGCTGGTGACAGGTACTCAGATGGGATGGTGACAAGTACTCGGGTACTCAGATGGGATGGTGACAGGTACTCGGGTACTCAGATGGGATGGTGACAGGTACTCTGGTACTTTTGATGGACAAGTGACAGGTACTCGGGTACTTTGATGGATAGGTGACAGGTACTCTGATGGGCTGTGACAGGTACTTTGATTGGGTGGTGACAGGTCCTTTTTATTAGGGGGGTGATCCGTGTGCTTGGTGTACACAGTGGGTGGTAACAAGCTGTTACCGCAATCTCCCTCTCACATGATCGGCTCTTTACACTGATCGGAGCTGGGCTTTGTCCGAGAGGGCGCGCACGAGCGGCGTGCACAGTGTTGTCGGTAGTGACCGGCTGTGATTGGACACAGCCGGTCACGTGGTAAAGAGCCAAATCTATTGGCCCTTTACCCCGATCGGGGGGACACTATCGATCCGCGATCGCCACGCTGCGGGCCCCCAGGGGCCTGCAGTAGCGGCCGACGTGATATGATGGTGGCCCGGTTAGACGAGGGGTTCCTGCCAACGTCATTTTACAATGACTCGGTAAGGAAGGGGTTAAAAGACTCCTGGACATGCATCTTAGTGAACACAATATACAGGGATATGGGAAATGATTATAAACACTGACACATGTACACAACACAGGTTGAACTGGATGGACTATTGTCTTTATTCAACCTTACCTACTATGGAATACGATAACTGTTATGGTTCTGGTAATGGTTATGCTAACAGTTATGGTTATACGTATGGTAATGGTTATAGCTATGGTCATAGTAACGGTTATGGTAATATTTATGTTATGGTTATCATAATTATGGTTATGTTTATGGATAGGGTAATTGTTATGGTAATGGCTATGGTAGAGGTTATGGTTAATGTTATGATTATGGTAACCATAACGGTTAATTATGGTAATGGCTTTGGTAACAATTATGGTAATTGTTATGGTAACTGTTACGGCTATTGTAATATTTATGGTTATTGTTTGGTAATGAGTATGGTTATGTTATCGATTAGGTAATAATAGTTGTAGGTAAGGTAATGGTTATGGTATTTGTAATGGTTATAGTTTTTGTAATGGTTATGGTATTCGTTATGGTAACAGTTAATGTTATGGTAAAGGTTATGGTAATGGTTCTGGTAATGGATATGGTAATGGTTATGCTAACGATTAATGTTATAGTAACACTTATGGTTATGGGTATAGTAATGGTTGTTAAGATAGTACAACATAAAATAAGTGCAGCGCAATAAGGTATAAATGTATGTTAGACACACATTAAACAAAATTGAAAATATAGTGCATGAGATGGGTGTAGCACAATGCAATGTGAATATAAACTATGCTTTTTGATCACGAGCTCTGCAGTGTAGTCTGATCAATGAGTAAACATAATAATGTGAACAAAAATCAACATATATCTGAAGAGTCCGATATATAAAGTGAAAGCCACTGTGTGATGAATAAGTGACAGTTCATATGTCTTCACAGTGCTGCTGGTGACCCACCTCCTTCAGGTGCAATGCCTGCTCACTGCAAATACCAGACCCCACTACAGAGTCCTATATGCCTCTGACCAATTCCTGCTATGGGAGGTGCAGCATGCACTCCTCTACCTCCCGTCTTGGGGTATAGCTGCTGCCTTTACCTCCTTGCTCTCCAGTCATCAGCATAAAATAAAGCGGAAAGACCATAGTGCTCTCTATTTCCAAACATTTATTATAAAACAAAAAAGGATTAAAAAACTCACAAGGATGTCAAGATAACAAGTGTTCAAAATTATCAGCTCACCACGCTGGCAGTAACCAATATGTGACGTCATGGGCTTCAGGTCCTCCCACCCACATGTGTTGCATCCTCCGTTTGGGCTTCTTCAGTAGTCCTACACACCAGACACATGTCTGCTTTCCTCCCCTTCTAGTTGTTGACCCACATGTAATGCATGATGTCATTTCCGAGTCCCAGTTCAGTTTCCCCTCCCATGAAGGCCGGGAAAGAATGTAATGCAATGTGCATTGCATTACATTCAGTGGAGCACAGGGGAAAAATACAGGGTCTTTCAAACCCTGAATGTCTCATTAAAGAGAGCCTGTCACAAAAAAAATCATGTGCTGGAAAAAAAGTTGTTAAAAAAATAAATAAAAAAAATGAATTCACTTTCGTTCATTGATGGACACAGCGTCTTCTTAATCCATAATCAAGCAGGGTCATATAGCCCCACCTACAGGAGTAGGACACTGGGCAGAAAAAAAACTCTGTACCTCCTATGGGCAGTCCTCTCTGGATATAAAACCCCCCTCTCTACTATAGGTCTCCAGTTATTCTGCCTGCTGTATTCAGAAGTATGGACATTATATTTTTGCTAGGACTTGTGGTCCCATAACTTTTTCCTTTTCTCACTGGAATTTCTTTTTTTTTTTTTTTTTCTGTAGAAATCTTCTGTCAACAGTCGTGCTGGGCGACAGGCTGGATATTCTATATCCAATGGTCATCCCAGTCTGACCAGCGAGTGCACGCAGACCACTAGCTCCACACTCGGTCGACCATGACAATGCCCTATCTTGGACCCAGATGGCCAACGAGTTAAACAATTTGTAGGGACACATGACCAGTCGCTTATAAGTCCATGTTAGTGATTTCCCTGGCCGACAGCCCCCTCCCCACTTCGGGGGAGAGGAGGATCTGTCATGGGAGCCTTACCCTGCCTGGATCAGAGGGTAGATTCCCCCATCTACTTCCCTGGATATGGTGCTATGGTGTGGGTGCGGTTGCTCCCTGTGGGGGGGGGGGTGTCGGTACCTACGAGGTTCTCCTCCAACCTCCACCCCCCGGGTGCCTTGATTGTGCACACTGTATCCTGGAAGGTCCATGGTGGTGTGAGGGTGGTGAGTTTTGCCCTGAGCCTCCCATTGTGACTATCGGCTGGTAGCTGTCCTGCAGTGGTGGGGGTGAGAGGTGTGGGCTTGTTCCGGTGCCCTGCTTAGGTGTGCACACTGCCCAACATGCAGCCAGTTCTGCTGGTCCAGATTATTTACCTGACCTATTCTGGGTCTTTGGGGGCTGCGGCCCAGAGCTGGGTCATCCCCTGGGTCCACTCGCAGGTGGGAGCACTCAACATGGTCAGGCTGGCCGCAAACTTAGGCCACAGCTTTCCCTCTTGGTCAGCCAAGGTAGGGAGCCGAAGTCCACCCTGGGTCCCAGGAAAAGGGGACTACCCGGCTGGGCTTTAATAGCTAAGCCCCCCCGGTTGGCTGGGAGTGGGGGCATGTGTGCCCCTTTGTAAAGCAGGTGTATAGTGGCCAGCGAGTGACTCTCCCCAGGGGACGAGGGGATCCTGCTCTGCAGAAATGTCGGTGATGGGAGACCCTGCTCCCCATCCTGTCTCCCTTCCTGGGGTCCCGGGAGGCCGTCTGAGCTAATCCCCTGCTATGGTGCCTTTGTCCTCTGGTTTAGCCACGCCAGCTTGGGCGCTGCTGCCTGCGCTGCTTTCCGCGGTGCTGGGCACGATTCTCAGTGAGAGATCCCAGGGGCTGCGAGCCCTGATCAGCTGGTTGGTCAAAGTTTTTGCTTCTCCTGCTCACCTTTCTGAATTTGTCTGCCTCTCTGTGGTCTCCCATAGTGCTTTTTGTGGTTCCTAGGCGCTTTGGGGTATGTTACCCCTTGGGCAGGTTCTTTGATGAAGGGGACCTGATCCCGTGATGTGCCCCTGTCCTTCCTGGGTGCATGGGCATCCATGATACCAGTAATGGAGCTTTCCTCCTTTAAAAGTGGGGGCACACGGAGACAGCAGGGCTGACTCGGTTGCCCACTCTGTGTACCATAGTGTAGTCTGCATTTCTGCCTGTGGCGGCCATGGTCTGGTGCCTCCGATACCACATAGGGCAAGCTGCAGTGACCCACTTTGAATTTCAAGCTCTCCATTTCGTGGTGCTTTTGTGGGTATTTTGACTTGAATGCTGGCTGCTGACCAGGCTTCTGTGAGGCCCGGATGTCCCTGCCCTTCCAAAGGTATAGTCTCTGTGGTACTACCTTGGACAACTTCCAGCCTCTCATGGCTGTGTGTGGTCTCTACCATTGTTCACAGTGGGGATGGTGTTTTTTGCTGTGCTAGCCTTGGTTTTCCTTTTCACTGCACTCGGTGACCTTGTTGGTTTTCGTCTATGACTTAGAATTTCCTCCTATTCCTCTGAGGACGTCTTTCCCTCTGTTCCTTCTCTCCTGCCTTGTGGGCTCTGTGCACCGTGGTGCAGGACCTGCTCGCTGGGCGTAAGTGTCCTGGTGTTGTGCCAAAACGGTTCTGGCTTTTTTTCTTGGTCCCATGCCTGAATGGGTTTCCTGATCCTGGGCTTTGAGGCCCTGTATTATCTTGTACTGGTTCAGAAGTTCACGCTGGAATTTATCCAGGCAATGGGGGTCTTTCCCTCTTAGGGGTATTTGCTAGTGTCCCTAGACATCTAGACTATATACCTGTGTTTCCTGGTGTGAGATACATCTGCAGCCCTACAATTGGTGTTTGGGAATGTACATTATCGATTTGTGGGACTCCTCTTCAGGCTGGTCTCATCTCCCTGGGTGTTCTCCAGAGTGTGTTCCTCTGTCCTGGCTTGCGGATCCTAGGTTGCACTGCTGGACTGCGTGGAGATCACGCTGTGTTACCTACAGGACTTCGGGTGGATCCTGCACTTTGGGAAGTCTGTGTTGACCCTATCTAAGTGCTCTAAATATCTGGGGTTGCTTCCCGTTTCATAGCGCATCAAGGTGTTCCTTCCGTTGGACAAATTACAGAAAGTCTGGTCAGTGGCTCGGCAACTCTTGGCTTTCTAGCGGCCCTCCATGCAGGTTTTGAACCTGATGGTGGCTCTCTTCGAAGCATTCCGTATGTCCACTTCTGTACGAGAACTCTGCAAACATCAGTCCTATCCAAATGGAACAGATCTTCCACTGACATTCAAACTCAACTGGAGCACCCGCCAAGGCCTTCCCTTCTCTGGTGGCTGTGCTGTCCGGCTCTATGAAATGGAAAGCTCTTCCTTCCCCTTTGATAAACTGTGGTCACGACGGATTTCAGCCTTGGGAGTCTTAGGATTGGACTTGCCTCAGGGTTGCTGGACTCTGGAGGAGGCTCGACTGCCCATCAATGTCCTGGAGCTTTGGGCAAACAGGTTGTCGCTGACGCACTAAACAGATCGCATACAGGGTCTGTGGAGTAGGATCCAAAACAAAACAGAGAGAGGCGCCTCTAAGTGCAGCATTAAAAAGGCTTTAATAGTGCAAGGGTCAAAATGTCAGATGTAAGAAGGCTCATCGGCGTGGAACGCAGGTCCCGGTAGTGAGGTCAGTGGGTGGAGACCAGCAACCAGTTTGGACCGCAAACCGGAAATTATGTAATGAAAAGGGACGTGTTTTGGAACAGCTGATTGGTTCCTTCTTCATGCCAATAACTAGAAGTTAGAGGATGTGGCTTCTTAGAGCCGGTTCACAGTGGAGCGGCGCGACTTGCAGGGCAAAGCAAGTCGCCCCGCTCGAGGCTACCTCAGCGCGGCTTGCAAGGAGACTTCTTTCCATAGAAGTCAATGCAAGTCGCGCTGAGGTCGCCCCGAAAATAGTGCAGGAACCTTTTTCTAAGTTGGAGCGACCTGAGTCGCTCCTATTAGAACGGTTCCATTGCACTGCATGGGGATGACTTGTCAGGCGACTTGAGTCGCCTGACAAATCGCCTCAGTGTGAACTGGCTCTGATAGTCTAAGGGTGAGGCCGTGGGCGGGGCTGGGGACGGGGAAAAAAGGGAAGCAAAGGCCTGAGCCCAGGTGTGCGTGCGTGCTATACCAGCACTGAAACCATTAAGGGGGAAAACAATGGGAATTATGTGACAAAAACATTTACAAACCTATTAAATAAAGGTATTGGTCATAGATTCAAAAGAGCCAACAGAAGTCCTGGGTGGCTTAATTCCTGCACACAATTGCATATTAAAGCAAAGGAAAAAGCCTTAAAAAAATACTAAGCTGAGGGGTCATCATCATCAGCATTCCAACTATACAAAGAATGCAATAGGAAATGTAAGGTTGCAATCAGGGCAGCTAAGATGGAACACGAAAGACACATAGCGGAGGAGAGTAAAAAAACAAAACAAATTCTTTAAGTATATAAATAGTAAGAAAGGGAGGTCTGAAGATTGGCCCAATAAAGGATGAGGAAGGGAATCTGGTTACAAATGGGGGGGGGGGTTTGGTAACCAAGACTGTTATGTTAATTTTCATAGCATGGCACAGGACGCACTCTCATGGCTAACTGAGGACAAAATTAGAAATAGGCTTGATAAACTCAACATTAAAAAGTCACCAGGACCAGATGGCTTGCACCTGAGGGTCCTTAAGGGACTCCGCCAAGTAATAGCCAGGCCATTGTTCCTATTTTTTATGGACAGCCTACTGACTGGAATGGTACCAGCTGATTGGAGAAAAGCAAATGTAGCACCAATTTTTAAAGGGCCAAAATACATCCCTGGGAACTACAGGCCAGTTAGCCTAACATCAATAGCCTGCAAGCTCTTGGAGGGGATAAGGAACTATATACAAGATTTTAGTAATCGAATTGTATCTTTAGCAGTAATCAGCATGGCTTCATGAAGGAATCGTTCTTGCTAGACCAATCTATTAACCTTTTAGGAGGCGGTAAGCTGCCATCTAGATAAAGGAAGGCCAGTAGATGTGGTGTTCCTGGATTTTGCAAAGGCATTCGATACAGTTCCCCATAAACGTTTACTGTACAAACTAAGGTCAGTCGGCATGGATCAAAGGGTGAGTACATGGATTGAAAACTGGCTACGGGGTGAGTCCAGAGGGTGGTGATAAATGGGGAGTACTCAGAATGGTCTGGTGTGGAAAGTGGGGTCCATTGGGTTCTGTCCTGGGACCAATCCTATTTATTGTATTCATAAATGATCTGAAGAATGGGATAAACACCTCAATTTCAGATTTTGTGGATCATACAAAGCTAAGCAGGGCAATAACTAATACATAGAATGTGGAAACCTTGCAAGAAGATCTAAACAAATTAATTGGGTGGGCAACTACATGGCAAATGGGTTTAATGTTGGAAAATGTAAAATAATGCGTTTGGTGCAAAAAATATGAATGCAGTTTGCTCGCTAGGAGGGAACCTCTGGGGGAATCTAGGTTGGAAAAGGATCTGGGGGTTTTAGTAGATGACAGGCTCAGCAATGGCATGCAGTGAGCGGCTGCTGCAAGCAAAGCCAACAGAATATTGGCATGCATTAAAAAGGGGATTCACTCCAGAGGTGAAAAGCTAATTCTCCCACTCTACAAGACTCTGGTCCAGCTGCATCTTGAGTATGCCGTTCCAATTCTGGGCACCAGTCCTCAGGAGGGATGTGCAGGAACTGGAGAGGGTCCAGAGAAGGGCAACAAAAGTAATAAAGGGACTGGAGGATCTCTGCTATGGGGAAAGACTTCAAGCATTGAACGTGTTCTCTCTGGGGAAAAGATGCTTGAGAGGGGATTTGATTTCAATATATAAATACTGTACTGAAGAAAAAAACACACAACACAGGATGCCGTGTGTGGTGAAAGAAGTGGATTTTACCAGCACTTAAGAGACTGATGGATTTAAAATGTAATTATGTTTATTTCATCATTAAAACCAAAACATTTGTACAAAAAATACATAAGAAATACATAAAATACAGCACCAACATTTCCACTCAGGGAGTTCTTGGTGAATTGCAGGAAAATACAATTCCACATAGGTCAGGAAGATGATACATGTTACCAGACCAATATACAACAGTGAAAAAAGAGGGTCGACGCGTTTCGCAACAATGTGCTTCTTCTGGACCTTATTTCCTGCAAACTATAAATAAAGAATACATAGAGTAAGAGACTGTTCCCATATCGGGAATGTAATCATATAAACATCATTCTATACTATTATATGAGTTAATACCGTATTGCCCATACCAACCTATGTTCAGTATGGTGTGCTTACTTGTGGTTCAACAAGCTACCCCAATGGGGCGTTGCATCAGGGGGGCAAGCACAGGGGACCAGAGGGCAATCCAGCACAAAGATATCTAAACATAATACAGAGGAACCTCATCAAACTGGGAATCCCCATAAAATAGTACTACATAAAAAATTAGTGTTGATATATATCATACCTGTCACTATGGACTAGGTGTTGTCAATCAACTGTTTCAAACATTGTATGTAGGGTGGTACTTAAGTCTCGATGGATAGATATCCTACAGAGGCTGAGGCAGAAACGAAAAAAGGGTAACAGGATCATAAAGCCACACACCACATAATAGTGACCAATATGGTGGCTGGATGTTCCTAAATATAACAAATTACCTGGGATATAGAAGAGTGGTATGACGAATCAAGGTCCTCTCAGCACATATGTGTCTGCCTGGAATATAGTTGTGTTTCAAAGACCGGTAAGAATCAATGCCTCTCCTTAGATATATCCGGCCACAACAGTGCTGGATCCGGACCTAAATATAACAGATATATGTGATGTTCTAAGACACCAAAATGCAGATGTTGCCTAGGGAACATCAGACAAATGGCATCAGCGAATACATACCTGATATTTCGTTTATGTATGGGCCTTCCATGTTAGTGGTGCCACCGTCATAGTTAGTCGAGATGTCCGTTCCTATGTCGCCATACAAGCCTCTTGTGTCCCCGGTGCTGGTAGGACCGTCCAGTTCAGACGCCTGGCCTTTATCCCCCATTGCGCCGCGTGTGGGCCGCCCACACCGGGCGGCGATAGACGTCGCTGAGCAGTGACGTCACACCTGTGACGCAACGTGCGCCTCAACACACAGCGCATGCCCAAAACTGAGCGCGCCGTGTGTAAGGAGGGTCAATGAAGGACAAGCGCGGGAGAAGGAGGGAGGGACAAGGAGGGACAAACACCTCCCCGCCAACCCCCCAAAACATCGCTCCCGCCCAAATGACCAACTCACAACACACCCATAGGGGTGTGTGAAGCGCATATATGCCTGCCCCTCAGAACGCACCCCAAAGGGGAGGAAACCACAAGTATCACTCAATACATCACATATAAGTGCTTAGAATAACAGCTTAGATGGCAATCTAGTTTATTTCAGATATCCTATATTTTCATATCTAGTTACTGTCAATATTATGACCATAAATAACAGGCAGGAACAGAGACTACAACAAGTGCAGGTAATGAGAAATGAAACTCAGACAAAATTCATGGACAACCATAGGCATACAAATATGGCAAGATACTTTCTTCTACTTGTAATATATTCTCTATATGAGAATTGGACGAATAGAATAGAGTCAGTGCGATAAGAGAGGGAGAGAAATTGAAATGAAGGAAAAAGGAAGGTTATTGGAGGGGACTGTGTAGCTGTTGACTCAATGATTATAAGAACGGTTTATAGCTGAGTGATTCGTTAAGGCCAGGTCTTTCGGTGGCCTTTAACGAACAGATCCAGCGTGTCTCACGTTGTAATATAATTTTGTCAAATTCGCCGCCCCTGGGGTTCTCTAGAACCCGTTCCAAGGCGGCGAAACGTACCACCTCTGTGCTATTATTATGATAGAGGCCCAGATGTCTACCTATGGGTGTGGATAGTATGTTTTTATTCCCATAATATATGTGGTCTTTGATTCTCCGCCAAAATTGGCGTTTGGTCTTACTCACATAGAATGCCCCGCATTCACAAAACATGATGTAGATGATGCCAATTGTTTGACAGTCTACAAAATGTTGTACCCTATGTAGCTGGCCATTAGGAAGGTACATAGTTTGGTTCTCGTAGATCCAATGGCAAAAATTACATCCACCACACCTCCATGTTCCACTAGGAGGATCAAGTTCCCCATCCCGTGGATCATGGAAGTGACTTTGTTTGACCCGATTTTTTATGGATTGTGCCCGTTTAAACGTAATCCCAGGAGATTCTCTAACGTACTTCCTGAGAATGTTGTCATTAGTAAGTAGGTACCAATGGTCACGAAGGATTTTTCTAATGGCCCTATGTTGTCTGGTATAGGGTGTGATTAAGCGGACTCTATGGTCTTGGCTCTCTTTGGGTCTACGAAACAGGACTTCTTGTCTGGTATGACCATATGCTTTGTTAAATGCCTTGCGTAGGAGGGTGCGAGAATAACCTCTAGCAAGCAGCCTCTCACGCAAGGCATTAGCTTCTTGTTTGAAAGATTCATCAGTTGAACAAATTCTTCGTAGTCTAAGGTACTGTGAGTATGGTATACTCTGCACCAGAGGTTCCAGATGGAAGCTCTGGGCATGTAGTACCGTGTTCCCAGCTGTAGGTTTTCTGTATAGTGTAGTTGTAATCTGGCCTTCATCAGTAAGTAGTATTTGAATGTCCAAAAATGAAATAGTCCTCAGATCCGACACCATGGTGAACCTGAGGTTGAACTCATTTGTGGACAGCATACAAAAAAATTTGTCTAATACCTCCTCTGGCCCCGACCATAGCATGAAAATATCATCAATGTATCGGAGCCAGAGGGGGATGTACGACCAAAATGTTTCAAATTTATCATCAGCAAAAATTGTCCTCTCCCACCCCCCCAGATACAGGTTGGCGTACGATGGGGCACAACATGTCCCCATCGCAACAACCTGTATCTGGAGGTAGTGGGAGTCATCAAACATGAACACATTCTTAGTAAGGATGTGTTCAAGAGTGGTCAAGATAAATTCATTTTTGGACATTCAAATACTACTTACTGATGAAGGCCAGATTACAACTACACTATACAGAAAACCTACAGCTGGGAACACGGTACTACATGCCCAGAGCTTCCATCCGGAACCTCTGGTGCAGAGTATACCATACTCACAGTACCTTAGACTACGAAGAATTTGTTCAACTGATGAATCTTTCAAACAAGAAGCTAATGCCTTGCATGAGAGGCTGATTGCTAGAGGTTATTCTCGCACCCTCCTACGCAAGGCATTTAACAAAGCATATGGTCATATCAGACAAGAAGTCATGTTTCGTAGACCCAAAGAGAGCCAAGACCATAGAGTCCGCTTAATCACACCCTATACCAGACAACATAGGGCCATTAGAAAAATCCTTCGTGACCATTGGTACCTACTTACTAATGACAACATTCTCAGGAAGTACGTTAGAGAATCTCCTGAGATTACGTTTAAACGGGCACAATCCATAAAAAATCGGGTCAAACAAAGTCACTTCCATGATCCACGGGATGGGGAACTTGATCCTCCTAGTGGAACATGGAGGTGTGGTGGATGTAATTTTTGCCATTGGATCTATGAGAACCAAACTATGTACCTTCCTAATGGCCAGCTACATAGGGTACAACATTTTGTAGACTGTCAAACAATTGGCATCATCTACATCATGTTTTGTGAATGCGGGGCATTCTATGTGGGTAAGACCAAACGCCAATTTTGGCGGAGAATCAAAGACCACATATATTATGGGAATAAAAACATACTATCCACACCCATAGGTAGACATCTGGGCCTCTATCATAATAATAGCACAGAGGTGGTACGTTTCGCCGCCTTGGAACGGGTTCTAGAGAACCCCAGGGGCGGGAATTTGACAAAATTATATTACAACGTGAGACACGCTGGATCTATTCGTTAAAGGCCACCGAAAGACCTGGCCTTAACGAATCACTCAGCTATAAACCGTTCTTATAATCATTGAGTCAACAGCTACACAGTCCCCTCCAATAACCTTCCTTTTTCCTTCATTTCAATTTCTCTCCCTCTCTTATCGCACTGACTCTATTCTATTCGTCCAATTCTCATATAGAGAATATATTACAAGTAGAAGAAAGTATCTTGCCATATTTGTATGCCTATGGTTGCCTATGAATTTTGTCTGAGTTTCATTTCTCATTACCTGCACTTGTTGTAGTCTCCGTCCCTGCCTGTTATTTATGGTCATAATATTGACAGTAACTAGATATGAAAATATAGGATATCTGAAATAAACTAGATTGCCATCTAAGCTATTATTCTAAGCACTTATATGTGATGTATTGAGTGATACTTGTGGTTTCCTCCCCTTTGGGGTGCGTTCTGAGGGGCAGGCATATGCACTTCACACACCCCTATGGGTGTGTTGTGAGTTGGTCATTTGGGTGGGCGTGATGTTTTGGGGGGTTGGTGGGGAGGTGTTTGTCCCTCCTTGTCCCTCCCTCCTTCTCCCGCGCTTGTCCTTCATTGACCCTCCTTACACACGGTGCGCTCAGTTTTGGGCATGCGCTGTGTGTTGAGGCGCACGTTGTGTCACAGGTGTGACGTCACTGCTCAGCGACGTCTATCACCGCCCGGTGTGGGCGGCGCACACGCGGCGCAATGGGGGATAAAGGCCAGGCGTCCAAACTGGACGGTCCTACCAGCACCGGGGACACAGGAGGCTTGTATGGCGACATAGGAACGGACATCTCGACTAACTATGACGGTGGCACCACTAACATGGAAGGCCCATACATAAACGAAATATCAGGTATGTATTCGCTGATGCCATTTGTCTGATGTTCCCTAGGCAACATCTGCGTTTTGGTGTCTTAGAACATCACATACATCTGTTATATTTAGGTCTGGATCCAGCACTGTTGTGGCCGGATATATCTAAGGAGAGGCATTGATTCTTACCGGTCTTTGAAACACAACTATATTCCAGGCAGACACATGTGCTGAGAGGACCTTGATTCGTCATACCACTCTTCTATATCCCAGGTAATTTGTTATATTTAGGAACATCCAGCCACCATATTGGTCACTATTATGTGGTGTGTGGCTTTATGATCCTGTTACCCTTTTTTCGTTTCTGCCTCAGCCTCTGTAGGATATCTATCCATCGAGACTTAAGTACCACCCTACATACAATGTTTGAAACAGTTGATTGACAACACCTAGTCCATAGTGACAGGTATGATATATATCAACACTAATTTTTTATGTAGTACTATTTTATGGGGATTCCCAGTTTGATGAGGTTCCTCTGTATTATGTTTAGATATCTTTGTGCTGGATTGCCCTCTGGTCCCCTGTGCTTGCCCCCCTGATGCAACGCCCCATTGGGGTAGCTTGTTGAACCACAAGTAAGCACACCATACTGAACATAGGTTGGTATGGGCAATACGGTATTAACTCATATAATAATATAGAATGATGTTTATATGATTACATTCCCGATATGGGAACAGTCTCTTACTCTATGTATTCTTTATTTATAGTTTGCAGGAAATAAGGTCCAGAAGAAGCACATTGTTGCGAAACGCGTCGACCCTCTTTTTTCACTGTTGTATATTGGTCTGGTAACATGTATCATCTTCCTGACCTATGTGGAATTGTATTTTCCTGCAATTCACCAAGAACTCCCTGAGTGGAAATGTTGGTGCTGTATTTTATGTATTTCTTATGTATTTTTTGTACAAATTTTTTGGTTTTAATGATGAAATAAACATAATTACATTTTAAATCCATCAGTCTCTTAAGTGCTGGTAAAATCCACTTCTTTCACCACACACGGCATCCTGTGTTGTGTGTTTTTTTCTTCAGTACAGTATTTATATATTGAAATCAAATCCCCTCTCAAGCATCTTTTCCCCAGAGAGAACACGTTCAATGCTTGAAGTCTTTCCCCATAGCAGAGATCCTCCAGTCCCTTTATTACTTTTGTTGCCCTTCTCTGGACCCTCTCCAGTTCCTGCACATCCCTCCTGAGGACTGGTGCCCAGAATTGGAACGGCATACTCAAGATGCAGCTGGACCAGAGTCTTGTAGAGTGGGAGAATTAGCTTTTCACCTCTGGAGTGAATCCCCTTTTTAATGCATGCCAATATTCTGTTGGCTTTGCTTGCAGCAGCCGCT
>BLSH010394088.1:184390-196161 GCA_018402905.1 Glandirana rugosa
AGCTGGTTTCCACAAGCACTTAACCAGTTCCCGACCGCGTGCCGTGTTTTCACGGCGGCAGTCGGGATGCTGTGCGCGAATCGCCGTAAATAGGCGGCGATCGCGTGCACAGCTAGGGGGCGCGCGCGGCGGTCCCATTCGTTGCCGGACCGTTAAGTCAACATGAATAGACCAATGGATTTTGGTCTATTCATGTTGATCGTCCGGCGAATAGGATTTCTTCCCCTACCTGTGAAATGTAAACACAGGTAGGGGAAGTGATGTCATCTCCCATCTCTGCTGTCTTTTCCGTTGCAGAGAGGAGAGAGAGACATCTAAAAACGTGAGTTGCACCAACAGCACACTAACACCAGTACACATAGGCACATTTAACCCTTTGATTGCCCCCTGATCACCCCCCAGTTAACCCCTTCACTCCCTGTCACCCCCTGTCACAGTGTCATATAGTGCAGCGATCTGATTTTTACCGATCGCTGTACTTGTGACCCTTGTGACGCTAAATCAGTGTTAGGGTAGATAGTATTAGGCCTAGTTAGGTGTAAATACCCCCCCTTGCCCCCCCAATAAAGGTTTTAACCCCTTGATTGCCCCCTGTCACCTGTGATCACCGTATAAGTGTCACGGGTGACTCTAGCTAGATAGTTTTTTCCCCATCCGATTACCCGCCATATATTATTTTATATACCTTTTATAGGTTTAAACCCCCGATCGCCTGGCGGTGAGCCCAGTTAGGTTTTAGCGTGCGTTAGCGAGGTACTCTGACACGCACACACACATTAGGTAGGTGTTAGATATTATTGTAATATCTGATCAGATCAATATCTGCAATCTGATCAGATCTATATTAGCGCCCCCCTTAGATTTAGTGTTCTAAAAAACGCAGCGTTAGCGGGATCAGCCCAGATAACTGCTAACACCTGCGTTTAGCCTCTCTGCCCAGCCCAGCCCAGCCCACCCAAGTGCAGGATCAATAGATTGCTGTCACTTACCACTCACAGAACACATATCTGCAGCCTTCGCAGAGAACACGCCCGATCCCTGCGAATTCTGACAGTGATTTTGGTAGCAACTTGTCACAGGCTCTGACAACCAGGTGCACTTTTTTGCCTGTGAGTCTCACTAGTGTACCTATAAATTTAGAGGCCATATCTAATCCCAGGTACACTGGTGCAGAGGTCTACGCGATTGTGAGTATGACAGATGAGAGCGATGGGGAAGACTCACTGTCAGATTCAGACTCACCAATCGAGTTGATATTCGACAGCGGCTCCATGACAGATAGCTCTGACGATTGGGTGGTCCCTGCTAAGGTCAGGCGTACCAGATCCCGTTTAGCTGTCGCTGAGGTGCGTGAGCAGCAGGGCTCTCGAATGGAGCAGAGAGCCAGTATTAGCGCTGCTACCCCTTCTGGTGACTTGGCAAGTACCAGTGGCCTAGTACATCCTGGTCATACAACCAGCACTGCAGTAACACTTGGTGACGTGGCGAGTCCCATAAGTGCAGTTCAAGCTGGTGTGGGTAGCACGAGTAATGCCCCGCAGCCACGAAGACGAAGAACACAGGCCCGCAGAGCCCATAGTGCCCTTCCTCACGCGCTTGCAAACCCTGATTGGCAACCCACCCCTGATGCAGCGCCCGTACTTCCCCCATTCACTGCCCAACCCGGAATTCAGGTGAATACAGTTGATTTTATGGCCACTGATTTTTTTTTCACTGTATTTCACTGAAGATCTCTATAGATCTATTGTGGACCAAAGCAATTTATATGCTGGTCAATACATCGCCGCTAATCCCCATTTGTCACTTGCCAGAACTTTTAAACCAATTACGGTTTCCGAATTTAAGACCTTTCTGGGCCTCACCCTCAACATGGGCATACATCATCTACCTGAATTGCGGTTATATTGGTCCAGTGACACAATTCATCACATGTATGTCTACTCTGCTTCCATGGCCAGGACACGATACGAGCAGATTCTGCGGTTCATACACTTCAGTGACAATCGACTCAGTCGTCCGTATGGAGACCCTGAATTTGACCGGCTCTACGAAATTCGGTCCCTCATAAACCACTTCAACCAGACGATCGCAGTACATTTTATTCCCAACCAAGTTGTGTGCGTGGACGAGGCCCTGATTAAATTTGCTGGCCGTCTTGTTTTCAAACAGTACGTCCCCAACAAGCGTGCCAGATACGGGGTCAAGTTGTATAAGCTCTGTGACAGGGCCACAGGCTATACATGTTGTTTTATGGTTTATGAGGGCCTAGATAGCCGCATAGAGCCGGAAGGATGCCCAGACTACATGGGGAGTGCTGGTAAAATTGTGTGGAGCTTGGTGTCACCCTTATTCGGAAAGGGGTACCATTTGTACGTGGACAATTACTACACAAGCGTGCCACTTTTTAGTCACTTGATCACCAAATTGGCGCATGTGGCACTGTGCGACCTAATCGCCGGAGCTTCCCCCAACGGCTGGTAGATTCCCGACTTAGTCGGGGGGAGAGAGCCTGCTTGAGATGTGGTAATTTGCTTGCGATGAAGTGGAGGGATACAAAGGATGTTTTCATTCTTTCCTCCATTCATGCAGACACGGCTGTCCAAATTAGAAGGGCGACTTGTGTTGTGGAGAAACCCCTCTCTGTCCACCAATATAACCTTAATATGGGAGGGGTGGACCTCAATGACCAGTTATTGGCACCCTACTTATTTGCTCGTAAATCCAGACCCTGGTACAAAAAAGTGTCTCTTTACTTCTTTCAATTGGCTTTGCTGAAAGCTTTTGTGCTATACAAAGCGTCAGGACAGACTGGACCTCTCCTGCAATTCCAGGAAGAGATCATCAGAGCCCTTCTGTATCCAGATGGCTCTGCACCCCAAGTTCCCAATCCACATGCAGTGAGCTGGCTGCATGGACGGCATTATCCACATGCCATCCCTGGTACCCCTACCCAACGATACCCCCAAAAAGCGTAGGGAACAGCACTACATAGAATTAGGACACACTTTCACAGGGTCTCCAAAGATGTCACCACATTTTTGCAAGACCCTAACCTTTACTGTTTATTGTTCATTGTTCTAAAAAAAAAAAAAGCGTACCAAAAAAAAAAAAAGTTATAAAAACCAAAAAAATGTAAAAAAACAAAAACCAAAAACAGTTGTACGTTTCTTGTTTTTCTATCTCCATTTTTCCCTCTATTCTCTTTCTATTGCTCTCTCTATTGTTGTTTATGCATATCTGTAATGTTTTGTTGTTGTTTATTATAGTGGGTTTTTTTATTTTTGCAGGTATGCAATGTTTTTATGTAACATGTAATCATTTTTTTATTCTTAGCAGGAATATTATTTTTTTATGTGTTACTGTTTTTATTAATCTTTATTTAATTTTCAGGTACGCCAGCTGCAGAGCTGATTTATTTAGGGTGACAATAGCGTTTGCTCCCACCATATATAAAGCAGCGACTCCAGCGCTGTTGGTGGTGATTTCACCACCACAGTTAAAAAAAAAGAGCAAATATACCAGAGCATAGGGGGAGTGGGTGGAAATTGGGGCGGATTGCCCCTATGCTCCGGTATATTTTTTTTAAAAAGTGGCTATGAAAAAAAGAACATTACAATATATGCCCAACGAGGACCAGCGACATACTAGTATGTTGCTGGTCTTCTCAGGCTCTCCTGTCCCACCGGGGAAAGTGAGAATGCAGCTGGTTTTTCCGCCAGCTTACCATAGAGCTGATTGAAGACTAGAATGGCTCCAATCATCTCCATGGCCTAAGAAACCGGAGGCTACGAGCATTTTGTGACTTCAGTTTCGCCAGATATAAACAGTGCCATTGGGAAATTGGGGAAGCATCTTATCAAACCGATTTTGGTGTGGTCAGATGCTTTAAGGGCTGGGGAAAGATCTAGAGTTTAGTAGACCCCAAAATGAAAAAAAAATTATATGCGACAATACCTATTTTTATCATAGGGGATATTTAAAATTCCTGTGATAAAAATAAAAATGATAAAAGAAAAAGATGAAAGGGACAGTGTAAAAATAAAACAAAAAGCAAAATGAATAATAAAAAAAAAAAATGCACCCCTGCCCCCCGTGCCCGCACGCAAAGGTGGACGCAAGCGTTGGTTTCATGTCGTGTGTAAACAACAATTTCACCATGCATGTGAGGTATCACCGCGAATGTCAGATCGAAGGCAGTAATTCTAGCAGTAGACCTCCTCTGCAGATCTAAAGTGGTAACCTGTAAAGGCTTTTAAAAATGTATATAGTTTGTCGCTGCTTCGCGGGTGTGCATCATTTTTAAAGCATGTCATGTTTGGTGTCTATGCACTCGGCATGAGATCAACTTTTATATTTCACCAAACATTTGGGCAAAATAGTATGTTTTTGTGCATTAAGATTCAAAAAAGTGTTTTTTTTCCCAAAAAAATTGCGTTTCAAAAATCGCTGCGCAAATACTTTGTGAAAAAAAAAATTGTAACACCCGCTATTTAAATCTGTAGGGCCTCTGCTTTAAAAAAATATATAATGGTTCAGTCATTTTCTAGCAAAAAAAGGATTTTTTCATGTAAATAAAAAGTGTCAGAAAAGACTTGGTGGTTCAAGTGGTTAGAAGAGTGGGTGATGTTGGGCATAAAATGCCAGGACAGTTCAAAACTCCCCCCAAATGACACCATTTTGGAAAGTAGACACCCAAAGCTATTTTCTGAGAGGCATGTTGTTTGTCATAAATGATTGAAAAGTGACAAAAAAAAAAAAAATTACACAAAGTTGTTCATGAAATTATATATTGCTCACCCATGCCATGGGTATGTGTGGAATTACACCCCAAAATACATTCTGCTGCTTCTCCTGAGTACGGGGATACCCCATGTGAGACTTTTTGTGAGTCTATTCATGTACGGGACCCCGAAAACCAATCACCGCCTTCAGCATTTCTAAGGGCGAAAATTTATGCCTTCACCCCATGCTACCTATCCAGGTTTCAGAGGCCATGAAATGCCCAGATAGCAAAAAAAAAAAAAACAAATGACCCCATTTTGGAAAGTAGACACCCCAAGCTATCTGCTGAGAGGCATGTTGAGTCCATGGAATATTTTATATTTTGCCACAAGTTTCGGGGAAATGACAATTTGTATGTATTTATTTATTTTTTTTACACAAAGTTGTCACTGAAATGATATATTGCTCACACATGCCATGGGTATATGTGGAATTACACCCCAAAATACATTCTGCTGCTCCTCCTGAGTATGGGGATACCCCATGTGTGAGACTTTTTGGGAGCCTATCCGCGTACAGGACCCCGAAAACCAATCACCGCCTTCAGGCTTTCTAAGAGCATAAAATGGTGATTTTACTCCTCTGTACCTATCACGGTTTTGGAGGCCCTGAAATGTAAAGGTAGCACAACCCCCCCCCCCCCAAATGACCCCATTTTGGAAAGTAGAAACCCCAAGATATTTGCTAAGAGGCACGGTGAGTATTTTGCAGCTCTCATTTGTTTTGGAAAATGAAGAAATGAACATAATTTTTTTTTTTTTTTTTTACTTTTTTCAAATTTCAAAACTCTGTGACAAAATGAGAGATCTGCAAAATACTCAAAATACTTATCAGCAAATAGCTTGGAGTGTCTACTTTCCAAAATGGGGTCATTTGGAGGGGTTTTGTGCTATCTGGGCATTCCATGGCCTCCGAAACTGTGATAGGGAGTGAGGAGTAAAATCACTTTTTTACGCACTTAGAAAGATTGTTTTTTGGGGTCCTGTACGCGGCTAGACTGCCAAAAGGTCTCACATATGTGGTATCCATGTATTCAGAATAAGCAGCAGAATGTATTTTGGGGTGTAATTTCACATATACCCATGGCATATTCAAGCAACATATCATTTAGTGACGACTTTGTGGGAAAAACAAAAAATTGTAATTTCCCCGAAACTTGTGGCAAAATATAAAATATTCCATGGACTCAACATGCCTCTCAGCAAATAGCTTGGGGTGTCTAATTTCCAAAATGGGGTCATTTGGGGGGGGGCTTGTGCTATCTGGGCATTTCATGGCCTCCGCAACTGAGACAGGTAGTGTGGGGTGAATGCATACATTTTTGCCCTTAGAAATACTGAAGGCGGCGATTGGATTTTGGGGTCCTGTATGCAGATAGACTCACACATGGGGTATCCCCGTACTCAGGAGAAGCAGCAGAATGTATTTTTGGGGTATAATTCCACATATACCCATGGCATGTGTGAGCAATATATCATTTCAGTAACAACTTTGTGTAATTCTTTTTTTTTTTGGTCATCTTTCAATCACTTATGACAAAAAAATAAAATGTTCAATGTGCTCAACATTCCTCTCCGCAAATTCCTTAGGGTATTAATTCGCATTGAGTGTATCTTAGGAGCCGCCTCCTCCATGTACTGCTTATAGAATTCCAGGGGAAGTCCATCCATGCCCTGGGTTTTCCCTGTTTGTAAATAACTTAACGCCGGTTGTACTTCCTCTAGTGTGATTGGGCATTCAAACGGCTCCCGTGTTGACTGGGTAGGAGTAGGGAAGGCCACCTGGCCCAGAAAACCATTGAGCTCCTCCTGTGAGTACTGAGCTCTGCATGCATAAAGCCATGAATAGTAGGAGGAAAAGAAGGTTTTAAGCTCTAAGGGATCCATCACCTGTCTGTCTGCCCTGGTCATCCCTGAGGCAGGCTATGGTATAGGTAGGTCTTCTCCCCCTGTTCAAAAATGTGCTGTGTTTGAGTTAGTTGATTTTTCTTGGCTTTATTAACCCTAAGGAGCATAACTTTGCAGTAGGCCCCCTGCATATCCTGATAGGTAATCAGGTTAGAAGTAACTACATATTGACATTCAAGCAGTTGGGCCTTTGTTTCAGCCTCCTCCAGAGTAACAGCAGCGTCTCTATGAGATCTAGCTATGGAGGATAGGTAACAGCCTCTGATGAAGACTTTAGAGTTGTTTTTATTAAAGATAAAAGGCACATTACAAGTATAAAGTGGTAAATGATAATATATCCACAAGTCCACACAGTAGCTATCGCCAATAGTAGAGCTCGGGGTGATTAGTAATACAGTATGATTGGTGACAAAGACAAGAGAGAACAACTTTACTTTGTCAGAAAAAAACACCCTTTTTTCTTTTAAACACTCTTTATTTCAAGTATTACTTTCACATGTAATTACAATTACAGTACATCTTCATTATTCTTTATATTACCAGTTATCATATACATTTTCCCATTTAACCACTCATTCCTTTCTCTCTCTTACTCTGGTCACTATTTCTTCTTAAGTATATTTCTGTCGAATTTCCTTTTGTTATTCTTTCATTTCGTCTATTTTTCCATCCCCCTTCTCTTTGTCTTCCTCTTTTTCTTTCTACTCTTCTCTTCTTTCCCTTTTTTCCTTCTTTACTTCGTACCTATTGTCAAATTGGAATTATTCCACTTTTCCCAGATTTTCCCATATTTTTGCATGTTTCCCCTGTTTTCATACATTATTTTTTCATATGGTATAACCTGGTTAACAGCTTTTATCCATTGACTAACTGTTGGGGGTATTGGTTGGATCCATCTTTCAAAAAAACACCCTTAAATGTAGAAATTTCGGTCCAGATTATTTTCGAAGTTAAGGAAGACAAAGAGAAAGTGAAATAAGAAGGGACATATGGGGGAAATGAAGGAATAGATAAGTAGAAGAAGGTAGCGGAAGGTAGAGCGAGGAAGGGGGGGGGGGGTCTGCTGGAAGGTCCCGGTCCCGCGGGATTGCCCATCTAACCAATATGGAACATACTATCCATCTGATACCGGGGCTTGTTGTGGGCCTAGGAGGTTAGTGAGTGTATCAGAGGCGGAGAAGCGGAGCCAGATCGACCATAAAACCTTATATTTGTCTACTGTATTGCTGTCCATCGCCAACCTCTCCTCAATTGTCATAATGTCGTTCATAGTGGATACCCACTGGGCTAGGGGAGGGGTGGTAGTAGATTTCCAGTACAACGGGATGATTTGTCTGGCAGCTGATAAAAGGAACCGGAGGAGGCATCTCTTCTGAGATACTAAGGAGCCAGGAAGGATAGAGAGCAGAGCAATCTTAAGCGAGGGAGTTAGTCATCGTATATATGATTGCAAACCTGAAATATTTGGTTCCAGAAGGGACCTATTCTCTCACACTCCCACCAGACATGTAAATACATTCCAAGAGCCTCCCTGTAATGCCAGCAATCTGCTGGGGTGTCAGGAAAGATTCTATGGAGGGTCCAAGGGTCCCTGTACCACCGAGCGAGGATTTTAATTTTTTTTTCTTGTGAGTGGCAGGATATAGGGGATTTATGGGTGAAATGAAAAGCGGTTTGCCACTCTTCCCCTGAAACTTCAATCCCCAAGTCCCTCGACCATAACCTAGTTCATGACAGTAGTCCTGTGTGTGTGAGAGCCTGGAGCAGGCCGTACAGTGAGGAGAGCAGATGTCTGGACGTTTCTTGTAGAGTGCTTAATCATTAAAATTCTGTGAGGGGACGGTGTGTTTCAGAGGAGTGAAAAAGTTGTTTTGTAAAAGAGGTCATATGTATGGACATCAGCCAGTTGTGGGGGCCAGCCGGGACCACTGGAGTACCATTATGAGGATGTATAAAATCATGGGCCTGAGGCCATACGGAACACTGAAATGAGTCGACCATGTGGGCTCCCACACCGAGGGAAGGCCGGATTGTGGCGTTAAGGGTGACAGGTCTGAGGACAGGGTAGAACAAAGCCCTCTTCTATACAATAAAGTTAAGGCAGCTAAAGTTAAGGGTGAGGAACAATTAAGGTGATGTAAGGCTCCCTTGTAGCCCCATAATAAGGCTCTGAGATCTGCGGGTGCTAGGTCTTGCTCGACCATCACCGAAGCTTTAGGAATGGGGCGGGGGAACCATTCCAGTATACGGGCCATGATAGTGGCCTTATGATAGATTTCGAAATCTGGGAGTCCTGTACCCCCCTGAACCTTCGGGAGAGTCAACAATTTATATTTGACTCGGGGCAAGCCTTGATGCAATAAGAATTTAATGGAGAGTGAGCGGAGGGAGGCAAAATATGATTTTGGTATCAGAACCGGTATGGTTTGGAAAAGGTACAATAATTTGGGCAAGATGTCCATTTTAAGAGTATTGATGCGACCAAACAATGGCAGAGAGGAACCCGTACAGGTCTCTAGGTCTTTTCTGATGCTCGAAAGAATAGGCATGTAGTTTAAGGAAAAAAGATTGGACAAGTTGGCAGGGATAGGGACACCTAAATATGAAATACATTTGGGTTGCCATTGAAAGGAATAATTTGAGCGAAGTGATGACCGCATTGGAGGGGGTAAAGAGAAATTGAGAGCCTCAGTTTTTGACATGTTCAACTTAAAATTGCTGAAGGTCCCGAAACGCCTAAATTCAGAAATTAGAGAAGGTAGGGTTGTGTGAGGTTGTTGTACATATACCAAGAGGTCGTCTGCGCGGAGGGATAATTTATGGTGGGAAGATGGAGTGAGGATGCCCTGGATAGAGCTGTTCTGCCGGATGGCACACGCCAGGTGCTCAATAACTATGACAAAGAGAAGCGGGGAGAGGGGACACCCCTGACGCATGCCATTTGAGATGTCAAAGGGTTCTGAAGAGGAGCCGTTAACCAGCACTGAGGCGGAAGGTCTAGAGTAAAGTGACATCACTTTGGATATATATGCCTGGCCCAGGTCCAACTGTTCTAGGGAGAGACGAAGAAAGTGCCAATTTACCCTATCAAACGCTTTCTCCGCGTCGAAGGATAACAGGCATGCCTTCAGGGGATGTCGTTGGATGTAAGATATAAGATGTATTGTTTCGGTTGTGTTGTCTCTGGCCTGACGTCCAGGGACAAAACCAACCTGGTCTTTGTGTATAACCTTGGGCAGGAGAGGGGATAAGTGGTTGGCTAGGACTTTTGCAAAAAGTTTTATGTCTATATTTAAAAGGGATATGGGTGGGTAACTGCCTCATTGGGAGGGAGACATTGGCAGATAAGAGATTTTTGGAAGGGAGTGTAGCATCATCTAAGGAATTGACTGCCCGGGTTAGGAGTGGTGCCAGGAGGGGCGCAAAGGTTTTGTAAAACCTGGGGGTGTATCCGTCTGGGCCGGGGTATTTACCTAGTTTCAAATCTTTGATCGCTCCCAGGAATTTGGGAACGGAGAGGGGTTTATCGAAGTCTGCGGAGTCTAGCAGATCAATCTCTGGAAGTGCCGTCTCGGCAATGTATGCCTGCATGTCGTCCAGGAGTGGAGAAGTAGTGGTATGTGTAGAGTGGTGGGATAAGTTATACAGATTAGAGTAGTACTGCCGGAAAGAGGCAGCTATGCCGCTGGTGTGATGGATCTTATCTTGGTTAGGCTGGGCTATGAACGAGATGGAGTGATGGGGGGGCCTTGGGTGGAGAAGTCTGGCGCGCTGCTGGCCACACTTGTTAGCCATTGAATAATGGTGAGTCCTTGCCCTGTCTCGTGCGATAAGGGAGTGGGAGTCTAATATCTGAAGCAGGTCTCGACGTGCGTTGGATAATTCAACGAAGTGGAAAGTGTTAGATCTCTTATATGGAGTGGTTTGAGTTCAGCAATTCGGGATAACAATCTATGTATATCGTCCATTCTAATCTTTTTCAATCTGGAACCATGTTGAATAAGCACTTCATGTATGACACATTTCAAAGCTTCCCACTGTGTAAGTGGTGTAGTTGTGTCTGATGCATGGTCCGCTATAAAATTCTGAATCGCTTTAGAGATTTCGGCTACGCACACGGAGTCTCGCAGTAAATTATCATTAAGCCTCCAAGAGGCTCCCATACGAAATCTAGGGGGACGGGCTAGGGAAAGGAGAACCGGGGCATGGTCAGACCAAAGGATGTGCCCTATGGAGGACTGTATAGGGGAATCTAGTAGTGATTGTGACATCAAGAAATAGTCCAGCCTGCTGTAGGAATTATGAGCTACGGAGAAGTGACTGTAATCGCGCTCTCCAGGGTGTTGCATGCGCCAGACATCTACAAGTTGTACCTCATGAAGTAGGGATTTAATGCGTGTTAGGGAGGAAGTGGGGATAGAGGACTTGCCTGAAGAAGTGTATGCAGGCGGTGAGATGGCCACATTGAAATCACAGCCAACGATAAAGCAAGGACCCCCGAAGGAGAGTAGTCTGGTGACAGTGGTAGAGAGAAACTCCGCTTGGTTGCCGTTGGGAGCATAAATATTCGCTACTGTGAAAAGAAAATCATTTAGTTTCAGTTTAAGAAATATGTACCTGCCTGCCTCGTCAATAAGGAAATTTAGTACTTCTTGTTTGAAAGTTTTGTGGAAAGCAATGGAAACCCCTTTGGTTTTGGCGAGTGGATTGGGGCTATGATACCACTTTTGGTAATATCTATTCCGCATGTTGGGGATGGAGCCGATGACTTCGGAAGTCTATGAAAACGGGATCTATGGTGGGTCACACACTATGCGGGGTGAAAGTACTCAGAGTACCGAGGATATACGGGTTAATTGAATCGAAGGAAATTGACGTCCCCGAAATTGTAAGGACTCTTCGCCTCGGTTCAGAATATGGTGAAAGTATTTAACTGTAGATCATAAAATTACAATGTCCTTTGGGTAAAGGTGTAGCCGAGGTAGGGGTTGTACGCCTTATCTATAATGGTTTTCACCATAGTATCGGGGTTAGGTGAGCGGTTTTGGTTTCCCCAAAGGTAACGAAAGGTGTTTTGAAAGT
>BLSH010394088.1:227224-238016 GCA_018402905.1 Glandirana rugosa
CACATTAAGAGACTTTTACACAGCCTGGCCACATACAGAGGCCCAACATCCAAGGAGCACCATCAGGTGTTCTAGGGACATACATTATGCATCTAATTTCCTGACAACCTATCACATTTTTAAAAGCTCTTTATATTTTTAAGATATAGCATGTACTTACCAAGAATTACACCCCAAAATACAGTCTGCTGAGCAAAGGGCAAACAAAAGATTACCTGTGGGTTTAGTAGTGCCTTTGTCTACAGGAGGACAGCCCTGATCCAGGCAGCAGGCAGGGACATGGTCAGCGACAGCGAACAGAATTGTCCAGGCGGCAGGCAGGAATATTGTCGATAGTCCATACAGGCAGGGGTACTGTCCATATACAGTCCAGGGTCAGTGTAGTTGGAGATACTGCCGGCAGTGCCAAAATATTGATCCTGGTAGTAGGCAGGAACAGGATCCATAGTACGGGTAGCAGGCCAGGAAAGAATGGGGACAGGGGTAGAGGCTTCTCCCACCCAAATCTCTTTGAAGCCTTCGAGTCTCCAGACCCTAATCCGGAAATGAGAAAACTAAAAATGTAGTTTTTTCATACAGAAAAACAAATTCTGGAGCCCCTCACATATGTGAGACCCCTGTATGTGAATCCCATTACTCCGGCAGCAGGCTAAAAGATCAGTCCAGGAGGTAGGCAAAAAAACGTGGTCAACCAGTCCAGGGTCAGTTCCAGAGCAGGCAGAGGTATGTTAACATTAGGCAGAAGCGTGGTCCTATAACAGGCCATGGTCAGTTCCGGAGCAGGCACAGGTATGTTTATGTTAGGCAGAAGAGTGGTCGTATAGCAGGCTAGGGTCAGTTCCGAAGCAGGCAGATGTATTTTTAGCGTGAGGCAGAAGAGTGGTCGTATAGCAGGCCAGGGTCAGTTCCGAAGCAGGCAGATGTATTTTTAGCATGAGGCAGAAGCGTGGTTGTATAGCAGGCCAGGGTCAGTTCCGAAGAAGGCAGCGGTATGTGCAGTGCAGTGGCATAAGGGGTGTGGCTGTAAATGACAATTACGTTTACCATACTTGACTAATAATGTAGTGAAGTATGGTAACGGCGGAAACAGTCACCTATACAGAGGCCTTGTTGAGAAGGGCATTGGGGACAAAAATATACGGTGTCTTTTCTACCTCCTCTTTTGGAGCACACCCGGCATTTTTTCTGGCGTCTTTGGCCTGTTTCGGGGGAGTTTTTCAGGAAAGTGACGTTCTTGTAGTCTGCTCACTGCATCCGAGCGAATGTTTTCTGGTGGGCCTTCAGGGTACACTAGGGTGGTGATGACTTCTTCATGGTATTCTAGAAAGGATATGGGGTTCTCGGTTGATTTTTGGTAAATAATATAACTGTTATACATGGCCAAACTGAAAAGGTATATGGAAACTTTTTTGTACCAATGGTGGGATTTTCTTGTGGGAAGGTAGGGTTCGATCATCTGGTCATTGAAGTCGACACCCCCCATGAACAAATTATAATCGTGGACACAAGCTGGCTTCCGGATTGTGCCTCCTCTCCTCCTGGGGATTTCCACATAGGTGCCATTGTGTACTGAAGTCAGCATGTGGATCTTCCGTCTGTCCCTCCACTTGACAGCCAATAGCTCCTGATTCCGCAAAGATGCCGTCTCCCCTCTTTGTATCCTTTCGTTAACAAGCCTTTGCGGGAAGCCCTTTCTGTTGGCTCTGACCGTACCGCATGCTGGAGTCTGCCTCCGGTAAAGGTTGCGGAAGAGGGGCAAACTTGAATAAAAGTTATCCACATAAAGGTGGTAACCTTTTCCAAGTAGTGGATAAATAAGCTCCCAAACAACCTTTCCACTGACTCTAATATATTCGGGGGAATTAACGGGGATGCAGTTGGGTGTCCTTTCCTTCATAGACCAAGAAGGAATAGATGTAGCCGTTGCCTCTGTCACAAAGTTTGTATACTTAAACCCCATATCGGGCCCTTTTGCTGGGGATAAACTGTTTTATGGCCAGCCTGCCTGTGAATTTTACAAGGGACTCGTCAATAGAGATGTTTTGGTTGGGGGTATATAATTGGGCAAATTTTTCAGAAAAATAATTTAGAAGGGGGCAAATTTTAAATAATTTATCGAAAGCTGGGTCATTGCGGGGAGGGCACTGTGCATTTATTATAGTGGAGGAACCGCATAATTCTAAAGTATCTTGACTTTGGCATGAGGGATGAATAGATTGGCATGTGGTGAATGGGCTTGGTAGACCAATAGGAGTACAGTTCTTTTTTTTTTTTTGTGATTCCCATATTAAATGTTAGGCCTAAAAAAAGTCTAAATTTGGCCACTGTAAGTTCTTGCCATTCAAAAGGTTGGGCGTAACTAGAACCGGAGTTGTCTGCGATGAACTGCTGGGCATAAAGGTTGGGCCACGATGGATGACAGAAAGTCCTCAGTAAAAATTAAATTTAAAAAATCAATTAGGTCAAAACCTTCGGTGTTCACCTGGACACCTGGCCGGGCGGTGAAAGGGGGGAGGTTTGCTGCTCCGGAATTAGATGGAAGCCACAGGGGATTCTGTAGGGCATAGGGAAGGCTGGCATGGGCCCTTGGCCTTTGTTGCAGTGGCACTTTACTAGAGGTGGATGGCACTGCGCTAGTTGTGGATGGCATTGCAGTAGATGTAGAGGGCACTGCGTCAGAGGTGGATGGCACTGCACTACTTGTAGTAGCCTGCTGCTCCTCACCAGAACGCCTTAGTTTCATGGGCACCAGTTCTTCTTCCTCCGATTCTGAATCAGACCCACTGCTTAGAATGGGCTCATAATCCAAATCAGAATTGGATGCAGACTCAGAGAGCTCCCCGCTGCTCTCTTCGCTCAGGCTCAGAATCTGGTATGCCTCCTCAGCAGAATATTTTTTTGCCATACTGGTGCGATGTGGATATGCTGAGGGGCGCTGATGAGGTTGCACTGATATGCACTGCGGCTGTACTGATTAGCTGGCACTGACAGGCACTGATGAGCGCTCACTTATGGGCACTGATGTGCACTATTGGGCACTGTAGTGGCACTGATGGGCACTTTAGTGGCAATGAAGGCACAGATGAGCACTAGTGGCACTGATGGCAATGAAGGCACAGGTGGCACTGGTGTGGCACTGGTGTAGCACTGTAGTGACACTGATAACACAGAAGCACTGTAGTGGTACTGATGGGCACAGGTAGCACTGATGGACACGCTGGTGGAGCTGATTTGATACTGATGGCAAAGATGATTACTGTAGATGCACTAATGTAGCACTGATGAGTACTGTAGTAGCACTGATGAGCATGTTAATGGCAATAAAGGCACAGGTGGCACTGATGGGCACGTGGGGCACTGCGGTGACACTGAAGGCACAGATAATCACTGTAGTGGCACTGATTAGCACAGGTAGCACTGATGGCACAGCTAAGCACTGTAGGGCCACTGATTAGCACAGGTAGCACTGATGGGCATTGGTGGCACTGATGGGCACAGGTGGCACTGGTGGGCACAGGTGGCACTGTAGTGGCACTGATGGGCACTCTGATGGCACAGATGAGTACTGTAGTTTGGCTGAGCACTGTAGTGGCACAGGTGGCACAGATGATCACTGGTGTGGCACTGATGTGGCACTGGTGTGGCACTGATGGGCACGTGGGGCACTGCGGTGACACTGAAGGCACAGATAAGCACTGTAGGGGCAGTGATTGGCATAGGTAGCACTGATGGGCACTGGTGGCACTGATAGGCACAGGTGGCACTGGTGGGCACAGGTGGCACTGTAGTGGCACTGATGGGCACTCTGATGGCACAGATGAGTACTGTAGTTTGGCTGAGCACTGTAGTGGCATAAGTGGCACAGATGATCACTGGTGTGGCACTGATTGCACAGATGAGCGCTGTAGTGGCACTGATGGGCACAGGTGGCACTGATGGGCACAGGTGGCACTCTGGTGGCACAGATGGGCACTCTGGTGGCACAGATGGACACTCTGGTGGCAAAGATGAGCGCTGTAGTGGCACTGATGGCACTGTAGAGCACAGATGTGGCACTGGTGACACAGATGTGGCACTATCAGCAGAACTTGAATTCTGCTGGGCACAGCAGGGCACTGCTGATCACTGCTGGGAACTGTAGAATTAAAAAAAAACTCAGATTGTCACTGCAGGGCATCGATCTCTCTCTTCTCCTCACAAACTGGATCGGTGTGAGGAGATGAGAGAGCTGACACTCTCGATGACCCTGCAGTGTTTACACTGTGATCACGCCATCATTAGACGGCGTGATCATGTGGTAAAGGGCCGCTGCCAATGGCCCTTTACAGCGATCCGTGAACCGCCGGGTCCTGGGAACCCGGTGAGCACGGAGACTCCTGTGTGCGTGCCCCAGGGGGCGCGCGGGAGCACGATTCTGGAAGGACGTTATAGTACGTCCTCCCAGAACAATGGGTGCCAGTTGCGGCCGTGTAATTACGTTACTCGGTCGGCAAGTGGTTAAAGACACTCTTGTATAAAAAAGAACTTGTACATAAATACCGTGCAGGAAGAAGTTTCCTCATAAGTACGACAAATTTATACAGTGCGCTCAGTGGGCTCGTCTGTTAAAAAAGGAGCCACCTTGGTCCAAACTATTTAAAGTCATAGTAAATCTGGGGTAGGCTTTAAAGGCTAAGTTAGCCCGTTCCAGAAAACAGCCTATGCAGTCAAGGGGCCCGAATAAGTATTAAAAAAGTGTGCAGCTTTGTGAAATTCTCCTCCCCAAAACAGATGCATTGTGCATGTAAATGAATCACAACCCCATTGTCGGTGTATGTGTAACTTACTTCCTTTAGCTGTATACAACAGGTTTCTATGTCTGCATACCTCCCAACTTTTTGAGATGGGAACGAGAGATACTATGACGCACCTGATGGTGGAGTCTGTCTTATATGGCCCTGGTTCAGGAACCCCTAGTAGGACAGACAGGGAGTTTGGGAGCACAGGGGAGCACGAGGGCTGGACTGGTTCACTGTTGGTGGTGTGAGAGGGCCGGTCGTGGCTTTTGCAGGTAGTAGAGTAGTGATGCAGGTTGGGTCGGCAACTAGCTGGCAATGCGGTACAGAAGGTGCAGGCAGAAGAGTTGTCAGGTACAGGCAGGGTCATCAACAGGCGGGAAGCAAAGGTACACAGGGATCAGGCAGAAGAGTTGTCGTGGGCAAGCTGGGGTCGGTGCAGGCAGAGATCAAGCAAGGTCAGGACGAGCCGGGTCACAGGTACAGGTAATCGGGAAACTGGCACTAGAACACGGACATACTGTAGAATGGACAGCACTGGTTGCAGGGTGCTGTCCGCTTAAATGGGCCGTTTGGGCGCCAATGGCGGCGCACACATACGCTACGTGTGGCCACTCACAGGCTTCCAGACCCAAATTCCAGAAGGATTGGTAACAGAGGTTCTCTGACATTGCCCCCCCCCCCCAAGGGGCAGCCTCCGGATGCCCAGGTGTATACTTCTTTCTAGGTGATTCCTTTTAAAGATGAAAATAAAAAAGCTGCGCTAGTGTATGTGAAAAAATATTAAAGTATGTTGTACTAACAAAAGAAATTTTACAGTGAACAAATAATCATATAATCCACGTGAACAACCCCTCAGTGAAATCTTAGGGTATATAAATAACTGATAAGTCCATAAGAATATAGTGATATATGCTGCAACCAAAAGAAGTCCAAAATGAATCCAATCTTCGTGCAAACAGTGATGTTCTCCTAATACTCCATAAGTGAACAGGCATCCAGCACACCACCATGTAGTGAAAAAAATAATAATCCTCCACCATAACAGATGTATCCTTACCGAATCTCCTGGACCCCTTATTATAGGGGGGCAGGAGGCGCCTGTGTGGATATAAACCTCCACGGGGCCACACCGATCAGCTCCCTGGAACTTTTATCCTTCAAGGAACATCCCAGTCACTCCTCCTCACTGGACACACACTCTCAGGGGGATTCCAACATTGATGGAGATCCATTTTTCATCCCGGAAAGGAATCTGGGGGCACCGGTTTCAGCAAAGATGTGTGGAAGACCGGGTGGATGCGTAAAGATGGAGGGAGTTTGAGCTCATATGCCACCCTATTAATCCTCCTCTTCACAGGGAAGGGCCCAATAAACCTCGGTCCCAACTTCTTTGAAGGGAATGCCAGTCTCAGATTCTGGGTGGCAAGCCAGACCTGGTTGCCCGGCTGCAATTCCAACTGTCCCCGCCTTCTTTTGTTGAAGGCCTCCTTGTTTAACTCCTGAGTTCTGGACAGGGTGTCCATAAGAAGCTTATTATTGGTTTCAAAAAAATGTGTTGCTTTTTAAGCCGCTGGTGCCATGCTTTCTGAGGTCAGATTGGGTAGGAACGTGGAGTGAAAGCCATAATTTGCCCAGAATGGGGACTGCTTGGTGGCCGAGTGGATGATGTTATTGTATGCGAACTCAGCCAATGGCAGCAGTGAAGCCCAATCGTCCTGAGAGTATGAAGAAAAACATCAGAGATATTGTTCTAAAGTCTGGTTCGTTCTCTGTTTGGCCATTGGTCTGATGATAATAGGCGGAGGAATAAGATAACTTGATTTCCAGTGATGATCACAGGGCCTTCCAGAATCTGGAGGTGAATTGAACTCTGCAATCCGACACAATGTTGATGGGGACCCCATGAAGCCGGACTATCTCTTTGACGAAAATCTCCGCTGTTTCAGCAGCTGTAGGTGTGCCCTTCATGGGGAGGAAATGAGCCATCTTCCTCAATATAGTAGAGTATCCTTGAGAAGGGGGTAATTCGACAATAAAGTCCATGGCTATCTGGGACCATGGACATTCAGGCACAGGAAGCAAGTTCAGGAGGCCCCAAGCTTTGGCTTTGTCTCTTATTCCGAGCACAGACGGAGCAAGTACTGATATACTTCCTGCATTCTTCTTTGGCTCGCAGCCACCAGAAGGAGCGGGAGAGTAACTCGGCCATCTTACGCATCCCAAAATGCCCAGCTAGTTTGTGGTCATGGCAGAGTCCTAAAGTGATTACACGTTGTCCCGGTGGGACGAAGACTTTGTTGCCATACCACCATAGTCCATTTTCGCCTGCAACCTGGAATCAGAAGGGCAGGGTGAGCCTATCAAAGCTCGTCTGATTTGCGACAGCAAGTCTTCCTGGGTGAGTATAAAGTTACATGAGGGAAGAATCGTGTCAGGGGTGTGGTATCTCCGGGTTCGCAGAACATTCGGGAGAGAGCGTCCAGTTTTACGTTCTTCGACCCCGGCCTGTATGTTAGGTGGAACTGGAACCTTGAAAATTAGAGTGCCCAGCGGGCCTGCCGGGGTTTCAATCTCGTAGCTGTTCTCAAGTATTCCAGGTTTTTATGGTCGGTATATATAAGAATAGGGTGTGTGGTCCCCTCAAGCAAGTACCGCCATTTTTCCAGGGCTGACTTGATGGCCAGGAGTTCTCTATCTCCCACATCGTAATTCTTCTCCGGTGCGGACAACTTGCGGTAGAAAAATGCTATTGGATGGAGCAGAGCTTTGGAGCCTTGTCTCTGGGAGAGAACAGCCCCCACAGCGGTTTCTGAAGCGTCCACCTCTAGGAAATAGGGCAAAGCTGGGTTAGGATGCTTCAGAATAGGTGCTGAAGTAAATAGCTTCTTCAAGGTCTGGAAAGCTGCTTGGGCTTCGGTGGACCAGTGAAATCAGGAGTTCTGTTTCGTCAGATGTGTGATCGGGGTGATGATGATAGAGAATCCTTTAATAAATTTCCTATAGAAATTGGTGAAGCCCACGAATCGTTGGACCCCTTTCTTGTCAGATGGTGCCGGCCAGTACAAGATAGTGGAGACCTTTTGGGGATCCATGTTGATGCCCGTAATTGAAATGACTAGCCCGAGGAATTGGATGCTGGGCTGCTCAAAGGCGCATTTCTCTGCCTTGGTGTATAGCCCGTTTTGCCGAAGGCAGCTCAAAACTTGGGTAACATGTCTGCAGTGCTCCTCAAGGGAGGAGGAGAAAATCAGGATATCATCCAGGTAGATTATTACAAATAGGTCTAAATAGTCCCGGAACACATCATTCACGAAGTGCTGGATGGTTGCGGGGGCATTACACAACCCAAAGGGCATGACCAAATACTAGTAGTGCCCAAAACGTGTGCGGAAAGCGGTCTTCCATTCATCTCCCTCCCTGATACGGACAAGGTTGTATGCTCCACGGAGATCGCGTTTAGTGAATATGATGGTGGAACCTAATCTTTGAAATAGTTTCGGAACCAAGGGCAGAGGATAACGGTTTTTAACCCGTGATTCGGTTGAGTTTCCGGTAACCAATACAAGGCTGTAGGGACTGGTCCTTTTTCTCCACGAAGGAAATTCCAGCCCCTGCAGGAGACGTGGAGGGTCTGATGAAACCTTTCTCCAGATTGTCGTCCAGATAAGCCTTGAGGGCGGCTAGCTCTGGTTAAGACAGGGGGTAGATCCTCCCAAAAGGCACTTCCGCCCCGGTAAGAGCTCAATGGGGCAGTCATATGATCTGTGGGGTGGTAATCATTCAGCCCCTTTCTTGCTGAAGACATCTAGAAAACTGTGGCAGACAGAGTGTCAGGAAACAACCTCTGCCCCAGGAAATCAGGTTGGGAAGCCTGTACGCGGGCGTACATAGCGGGTGCGCACGCCTGTACACCGGCATTGGCGCCCAAACAGCCCATTTAAGCGGACAGCACCCTGCAACCAGCGCTCTCCATTCTACAGCGTTTGGTGTACCTGAGCTTCCCGTTTTACTTGTGCCTGTACCTGTTCCTGTGACCCGGCTTGCCTTGACCCTGTTTGATATCCACCTGCACCGACCCCGGCTTTCCACGACCACCCTTCTGCCTGCTCCTTTGTACTTCCGCTGCCAGCCCGTTGATGTACTTTGTGCCTGACTATTCTCCTGCCTGCTTCTCCTGTACTGCACCGCCCGCTTGTTGCCGACCCAGCCTGTACCACCACTCTACTACCAGCACGAGTCCGGAGATGCCATGTCAGTTGTCACCGATGACCAGATCAACCCTCGTGCCATCCTCACTCCTGAACCACCTATCTGCTCTACCAGGGGTTCTTGAATCAGGGCCGCAAGAGAGGTTACCCCTGCGTAAGTCAGACTCCTACCACCAGGCACTTAACACAGAGGGAACAGCAAGGTGGGTGTCAGGGTCTGAATCTGAGTCCAAACATGGGGAACAGAGGGGATGCTATAGCATCCAAAAAAAGCAGTTCCTGATGGCCGCCAGCCGTTGAAGCGGGTAAGGGAGCAGTCTCGTGGGTGACCATGCCAGATTTAATGGGGGATCCATCGACCAGGTGTATGAGCATCTTGTGAGTTTTTGGTTGGAGAGGGATCCGGTGTAAGGCTGCGAATGCTTTATCCACGAAACAACTGCACGCTCTGGAGTCAATTGCTGGAACCAGGATAGTCCCTCCGGGGAGCTGCAGAGAGAAGGAGATAAAGTGAGAGGCTTGACTTGGCATGACAGGCATTTCATCTATGGCAACCGGAGGACACTTACCGCGTTTGGCGGGGCAGAATCTTACTACGGTTCCCCACAGTAGAGACACAGGTTCTGAGAAAATCTCCGTTGTCTCTCTTCAGGAGTGAGAGAAGGGCGCAGGAGCCCTATCTGCATTGGCTCAGGCTGATCCGAAGGAAAGGAGGTCGCAGAAGTGAAAGGAGTCAGACATGGGTAGCTGGGAAAACGAGGCAGCATCCAGGTGGGACACAGGGGTCCCGAAGTTCTTTGACGCCGGTCAATCTGGATGGATAGATTGAGCGCATCCAGTGTTTGAGGCACCCCCACACGAGCAAGCTCATCCTTGAGGGACTCTGAAAGGCCCAGGCGGAACTGGTAACAGAGTGCGGCATCGCTCCAGGCTGTCTCTGCGCTCCACCGCCTGAATTCTGCCACATAGTCCTCTGCTGTACAGCGGCCTTGCTGGAGGGCGTGTAGTGCAGCCTCTGCTGTGGCGGCCTGGTGAGGGTCTTCATAAAGTGGAGCCATGGCTTGGAAGAATAAGGCTAGGGTAGCGACTTCTGGGGCCCTCTGCACCCAAAGTCGGTGTGCCCAGGACTGGGGTTCATCTTGTAGCAAGTCCCACCTTAATAGCCTCAAGAGAAAAGGTAGGGGTTTAAGGCCGAAGTACAGTTCACATGAATTACGGAAGGCCCTGAACTTGCGGCGGGCCCCAGAGAGCTTATCCGGCAGAGGGAGCTTGGGCTCTGATGGAAGGGCCACAATGGTGCGGCCTGGCTAACCCCTGGAGCTGCGGGTGCAGCGAGCTCCTGGACCCGTTCTTCCAGCCGGGTATAGTCATCCTGCAGGTTCTTGACCGCCTGTGTGAGGCCGGCAAGATGGACACACAGTTCATCCATAGCAAAGGGTGCTCCCTGCACAGACTCAGACATGGCTGTTCGTTGCTGTCACGCACCTGATGGTGGAGTCAGTCTTATACAGGAAGCAACCACTCTTACGGCCCTGATTCGGGAACCCCTGGTAGGACAGACAGGGAGTACAGGAGCACAGGGGGGGCACGAGGGCTGGACTGGTTCACTGTTGGTGGTGTGCGTTCCCCACACACGACTAATGTGTAAGGTAAAGTCTACAGGCTTGGAAAGATCAGTTTGTAAATGGATAGAAAACTGGCTAAAAGACCGAATTCAGAGAGTAGTTAATGATTCTTATTCTGAATGGTCTAAGGTTATCAGTGGTGTACCCCAAGGTTCAGTGTTGGGACCCTTACTTTTCAATA
>BLSH010394088.1:493323-511302 GCA_018402905.1 Glandirana rugosa
TATCTGAACTGTCGGTGAAATTGTGGAGACATTGTAAACAAAACGACAGACACGGGGACAAGTCTTCTAAAGTGGAGTGAAAGACAGGGATACTGTTAACCGAAAACATTTAAAACCCAACAACACCTTTGTTCCTTACCATTTTCGAAGTCACCTCTGAGGAAAAAGGGTACTATTGAGAATGTCCTCACTTAAAGGGAAGGATGCCCATCCAAAGGAGAGTGAAGGACAACAGAGGGAGGAAAACATTCATCCTCAGCAAACATTCAGCCTACAAACATTGATCCCCTGACGGATATTAATGTCGTGAGAGAGATGTAATGGGACATAAGAGTAAAAGATCTTTCTTTTTTGTATTTTTATTGGTGTATGTAAACTCATATAATTGTGCATACTGGGAGACTGGGATTTTTTACATACTTTTTTCAAATGTATGTGGTTATTTTTATGTTTTTTCTTTCTAGAAAATGAGAATACAGGGTAATGTAGAGAGAGTGCTGTAATTATAGGCAGTCCCCTAGTTACAAACATCCGACTTACAAACGACTCCTACTTACAAAAGGAGGGAGACAACAGGAAGTGAGAGGAAACCTACCCGTAGGAAGGGAAATTCACTCCTGTAAGAGTTATCATGGGAAAAAGGAGTCTCCACTGAAGCTTTTACCATTCCTTGTTTCCACAACAACCCAAAATTTACAAAAGCCAATTGTCATAGGGACAGAAAGTGAGGTGAAATCTTCTGAACAGGGGCACAGACAGCAAAACAAATGTTACAGAGGTGTTAAAGTGGCTGTCAAGTCTATTTAAAAAAAAAAAAAAAACACCTGCAAGAGAAAGGCATAATGAGCTAGTATAGATCGCATACTAGCTCATCATGAAATGCTTACCTTAGATCGATGCTGTAGCAGCGGCCCCTAAGCACTGCTGTGGCCGGCGACCTGCTGTGTCCGTCGTCTTCCGTGATCCTGGGCTCCGACCAATCACAGCGCAGACTCCAGCGCTGTGATTGGCAGCAGGAGCCACGTATGCGCATGGGAGCTGTCATACGTGAAAAAACGGCCTGAATATAGGCTTACCTGTAGTTTAAAATGGTTGTCGTGACTTGACAACCACTTTGATCCTTCCCTATGCTATCCAAAATACTTAAAAACAGTTTTTTTGGCTGGAGCTACATTTAAAATGGTACTTGTTCCGACTTACAAACAAATTCAACTTGGTTAACTAAATGTCAGAATTGCCCTGGACTGGAGGTGGTTAACCACTTCAATACCAGGCACTTGGAACACTTTCCGCCCAGACCAATTTTCAGCTTTCAGTGCTGTTGCGATTTGAATGACAATTGCGCGGTCGTGCGACGCTGTACCCAAACAAACTTTTTATCATTTTGTTCCCATAAATAGAGCTTTCTTTTGGTGGTATTTGATCACCCCTGCAGTTTTTATTTTTTGCGCTATAAATAAACAGACCGAATAATTTTGAAAAAAAAAAAAAAAATTTCTTTGTCACAAAACTTTGTATAAAGTACATTTCTCTTACGTTCATTGACAGACGCAGCCTCTATTCATGACACGTGGGTTATGTACCTTTTACTAGGAGTAGACTAGGCAGAACAAAAGTTCAGAAAGCAAAACTGGCCCCTCCCAGGGGGCCGTTCTTACTCAGCACATAACCCCTCAGCCCTGCATAGCATATCAGTTTTCTTCTGCCTAGTGCAAGGAGTTAGCGAACCTGGTTCCCTGCTGGGAACTGCGGTTCCCCTAAAGTTTTTCTTTTTTCCTTTTCTGCTTTTTGCGCAAGCCTTCTGATGAAGACTGCAATCAAGTAGCCGGCTGGGGACCATGCGGATACTCATAGGTCCTGCCATCTCCCCAGCACGGCCGGATGCGAGCCACCCTTAGCGCTGGCGGGGTCCGCCGCATCCTGCCCGTTCCGTGCAGGCGGCCGGTGGGTTAAACGCCCCACCTGTGTACCCAGCATCCAGGCTGTGCCTGCTCCAGGGGTCGTTTGGCCGGCAGTATCCCTCCCCATCTGGGGGGAGGAAGGTCTGCACCGGGTGGCTACCCGCTGCGCCCGTTTTGATGGGTGAGTGACACCCCCCTCCCCCCTGGTGGCAGAGGTGGGGCGACTAGCGGTGCCCATTCCGGTGGGGGGTGCACTAGTCACTAACCACCTCTCCCTCCCCCCTCGTGTCCACCAGCCTGCCCGCCCACCTGATGTCCTGTCAGCTCGGCCGCTCGCACCTTTGATCGCCTGCTGCTGCCGTGAGCGGCATGGGCCGCTCCGTTTGCCATGTGGTCCATCGCCATTTTGGCGGCGTCGGCTGCCATTTGCCAGGAGTCGCAGCCGCCGCCATTTTGCCGTGATTTTGGAAGAGTTTTGGCCTCTAGTGGCTGTGGCGGCCATTTTTGGTTAGTCACCCTGTATGGGACTTTACATGTGCTTTTGGCGCCATTCCTTCCGGGAACGCAGCGGCAGCAGCATCAGCAGCTGGGCAGATCAACAGCAGTGGCACAGCACGCGGTGGCATTGGCAGACAGTGGCGGCCTTTTGTTTAAGCATAGTGGCACAGGGTTCCGCAAGTATTGCTGGCTTTCTCCCTGGGGTGCAGGAGCAGCGGTGCTGAGTTCTACTGGGCAGTCCTGAGGCTTTGCAGGGGGTGGCACTGTGGGGGTGATGGCTGGTAGGCCTCACAAGTGTCCTAGCGGTGGCTCAATGGTGGCTGAACCGACAGTTGCTTCTCCGAAGGGGTCCGCAGAAGCACAGGCCACGCTGGGACGTCTGGTTCCCCTAGATCAGTTAACCTCCATCTTGGAGGAGTTTTTCGCTCGGGGGGAATCGGACCGGTGTAGGGGGGGCCCCAAAAAGCGTCCCCCTCCCCCGCAATCCTCTGAGGGGGACTCGGAACCGGAAGGGGGCTCTGGGGTCACAGAGACCCCCGTGGAGCTCTCATATGGAGAACTGGAGCCCTCGGATGGGGAGGAGGACCAGGGGGCCTCGGTGGCATGCGAAAAGGCGCTGGTGGGCACCCTGGTCGCGGCCGTTCGCAATTCACTGCGCCTGGATCAGGCTGGAGAGGCATAGGCGTCTGCCTATACTTTTGGGTCCAAGAAGCCCTCTCGTGCTCCTAAGGTTTTTCCCTACCTCCAGTATTTTGACCAGTATGTGTATAAGGAATGGAAACGTCCGCTGAATTCCTTTACCCTGCCAAAACGTTTTTCTGTCCGCTATCCCTTTGAGGACAGCCTGTTAAAGAAATGGGTCTCCCCCACGGTGGATCTGCCTGTGGCCCGCCTGAACAAGGCGACAACTATTCCCCTGGAGGGGGTCTCCCTCTTTTAGGGAGCCAGCCGATGGACAGACGGAAGCAGTGTCCAAGGATTTCTTTTTGGTGGCGGGGGCAGCCATGCGACCGGCCTTGGCGTCTTTCATGGTAGCTCAGTCGCTCACAGAGTGTGCGATGGAGTGGAGTGAAGCCCGGGGCGGCGTAGATTTGCCTGAATCCGTGCAGCGAGCAGACCACCTGGTGCAAGGGCTTCGTTATCTTTGTGACGCAGCTCTGGATTTGGTACCGATGTTGTAAAAAATGTCAGTTTTTGCAATCATTATTCGGGTGACCACGCGTCCAAGAAGGGCCTCACGGATCTTCCTTTTCAAGGTGGTCGGCTATTTGGGCCCCAATTGCATGAAATCATTATGGATTTCACTGGGGGGGGAAGAGTACATTTCTTCCTGAACCCAAGCGGCGTGACCAGCGCCGCAAACAGGGGCCTCAGCCCTCTGGGCAAAAACTTTTTTTTCATGCGCCCGGTCAGGCGGGCAGGAACTCCCGGCCCGGCAAGTCTGCCTCTGGCTCTGGTAAGCGTCCCTGGCAACGCAAGCCCGAAAAGACGGAGTATAAGTCCTTTTCCGCATGATGGGTTGCCCCCGCCCGAATCTCGGGTGGGGGGCCGACTTCTGGGGTTCGCGGACCGATGGGCCGCCCGCATCTCCGACCGGTGGGTACGGGAGGTGGTGTCCTCTGGGTACAAGATAGAGTTCAGCACCCGGCCCCGGACAGGTTCTTCCCGTCCAATTTAAAGCTCCCTCCGGAGCGTCGGCTAGCTCTGCTAGGGGCTGTGCGGTCAATGTCCGAACAGGGGGTGCTTGTGCCAGTCCCTCCAGCGGAGAGATTCCGCGACTTCTATTCAAACCTCTTTGTAGTACCAAAGATGGGGGTGGGGGCAGGCCGATTCTGGACTTGAAAGCACTCAATAACTTTGTGAAGACACGCAAATTCAGGATGGAGTCAGTCCGTTCGGTCGTGGCCGCCCTGCACCAAGGGGATTGGCTGGCGTCCCTGGACATCAAGGACGCATATCTGCACGTTCTCATCTGTGTCGGGCACCAGCGCTTCCTGCGCTTTTCTGTAGGGGACCTTCATTACCAGTTTGGGGCTCCCCCCTTCGGCCTGGCCTCGGCTCCGCAGGTATTCACCAAGTTGCTGGCCCCAGTGCTCGCTCTGCTGCGACAGAGGGGCATTGCTGTGGTAGCCTACCTGGACGATCTTCTACAGAAGTGTTTCACGGCTCAGGCTCTGGAGGACAATGTTACTGTCACCCTGACCTCGCTGAGGGACTTTGGTTGGCTGATCAACCTACAGAAGTCGACATTGACCCCGTCCTGTCGCCTCGAATATCTGCGCCTGACATTGGATACTGTGCAGGCGAAGGTAATTCTACCTCCGGACAAGTTGCTGGCACTGCAAGTAGCAATGCGATCCCTGCTGTCACGACGGTGGTCCTCCTTACGTTTTTGCATGCGGGTGTTGGGACACATGGTCTCGTCCTTCGAGGCAATACCGTACGCCCAGAGTCACACCCGACTCCTGCAGCGAGCGATACTACTGCAGTGGGACAGGTCTCCTTCGTCTCTGGATCGTCTGATCCGGTTGGATCATCTGTCCAGGGGGTCATTGACTTGGTGGCTTCGGGCCCCGGCATTTACCCTGAGGAAGTCGTTCCTCCCCCTGAAATGGTTGATAGTCACGACGGATGCCAGCCTCTCGGGCTGGGGAGGAGTCCTGGGAAACCTGTCGGCTCAGGGCCGTTGGTCGGCGCAGGAGTCTCGACTTCCGATCAATGTGTTGGAGCTGAGGGCGATCAAGCTCTGTCTCTCCCGGTGCGCGGCCTCCTGGTTTGGGTTCAGTCGGACAACGCCACAGCTGTGGCATACGTGAACCATCAAGGCGGAACAAGAAGCTCGGCAGCAGCGGCAGAGGCAGCCCACATCCTAAAGTGGGCAGAGCTTCACGTGCCGGCAATCTCCGCCATCTACATTCCGGGCATAGAAAAGTGGAAGGCGGACTTCCTAAGTCGCCAAAAGCTGGACCAGGGATAGTGGACCCTGCATCCAGAGGTCTTTCGCCAGATTTGCGAAAGGTGGGGCACGCCAGATGTGGACCTCCTGGCGTCCAGACCAGATTCAATCACAATGTGAAGACCTATGTGAGCAGGTCAAGGGACCCGTTGGCGGCAGCCACGGATACTCTGGTGGTCCCGGTACAGGCTTCTGTACGCCTTTCCTCCTCTCAAGCTTGTACCGCGGTTGCTGTGCAGGATAGAAGTGGAGGGAATCACGACAATCCTGGTGGCTCCAGATTGGCCTTGGCGCCCTTGGTACGCCGATGTGGTGCAGATGGTAACAGACGTTCCCTGGCGACTCCCGCTTCATGAAGTTCTACTGTCGCAGGGCCCCATCTTGCACCCTGCTTTACCCTCGCTGACTTTGACAGCATGGCTATTGAGTCCCAGGTGTTGAGGGACAGGAGGGGGGGGGTCTCTGAGTCAGTGATCCCCCACTATGCTTAAGGCGTGCAAGTGTACTTCGCACTTGGAAGGCCTATATTGCCTGGTGCGAGTCGGGGGTTGGAACCCCGTTCGTTTGCAGTTGCTCGGGTGCTGGCCTTTCTTCAACAAGGCCTGGACCAAAAGTTGGCTTTGAGCACCCTCAAGGGCCAGATCTCCGCTGTGGCGATTCTATTTCAGCGTCCTTTGGCGACGCATTCTTTGATCAGTACATTTGTACAGGGTGTATGTCATGTGGCTTCTCGGGTACGGTCGCCCTTGGCGCCGTGGGATCTGAACTTGGTACTTTCTGTACTGCAGAAACCGCCTTATGAGAAGATCAGGGATATTCCCTTACAATTTCTGTCTCAGAAGGTCGCCTTCTTGGTGGCTTTAACATCCGCTAGGTGGGTGTCTGAATTGGCAGCTTTGTCGTGTAGGTCTCCCTATTTGGTCCTACATAAAGATAAGGCGGTGCTGCGCCCGTCTCCTTCGTTCCTTCCAAAGGTAGTCTCCTATTTTCACATTAATGAGGACATTGTCCTCCCTTCCTTGTGTCCGCACCCGTCTCACCATAAGGAGATTGCTCTGCATTCCTTGGATGTGGTGAGAGCATTGCGGGTGTATTTGGCAGCTACGGCTCCTTTCATGAAGTCGGATGCGCTGTTTGTGCTGAGGGATGGGCCGTGCAAAGGGTTGGCGGCTTCGTCGGCCACTGTTTCACATTGGATCAGACAGACCGTGACCCATGCGTATACTGTTCGGGGACAAGTACCCCCTTTTCTGGTCATGGCTCATTCCACCAGGGCGATTAGCACTTCCTGGGCATTTAGACACCAAGCATCGGTGTCTCAGGTGTGCAAGGCAGCTACTTGGGCCTTGGTGCACACTTTTGTTAAGTTTTATAAAGTTGATGTGTCAGCATCCGCGGATGCTGCCTTTGGCCGCAAAGTTTTACAGGCGGCAGTGTAGGCGCGGCTGGCGCCTCCCGAGATCTTTCTGTGGGTACAGTTGTTATTGTTTGCCCACCCCTCTTTGTTTCTGCAGACCTGAGCAGAGGAAAAGCCGATAAACGGCTCTTCCTTTTTACACTGTGATCAGCCGTGATTGGTCATGGCTGATCACATGGTAAAAGGCTTCCACGGAAGCCTTTTACCTCGGTCAGTAATGCGGTAGGTCAGACTGACCCATGGCACCATCCATCGCCGCGATGCGGGCGCGCGATTGCGGATTATCCTGAGGACGTCAATAGACATCCAGTCAGGATAATGAACCACCCGCCCGGATGTCATTTGTTAATACGCCGGGCGGGAAGTGGTTAAAGAACACAGGTAAAAAGATCAGGTCTGAGCTTTTGAGTTGATGACTGGGGAAAAAGAGAAGGCAAATGTATTAAATGCCTTCTACAGCTCTGTGTATCCAAAGGAAAATTGGGGAGCTCATGTCCTTAATGGTAGTAGTTTTGACATAGCCCCAAATTAACTACAGTGCCACAAAAGTGACATAGTCCAGAAAAACATAGACAAAATAAAAGTTAATAAAGCAGATGTATACCCAAGGGTTGAACTCTGTTATTTCTATGCCATTTTTTCAATATTTTTAGAGAATCATTTTTCTACTATTTCTAAACCATTTTTTTCTATTTTTCTTTAGAGAATCAGCGATGACTGGCATGATACTGGCGTGAGGCCAAAGTTATGCCTATACAGTGGGGAAAATAATTATTTGATCCCCTGCAGATTTTGTAAGTTTGCCCACTTATAAAAAAAATTAAAGATCTATAATTTTTATCATAGGTGTATTTTAAATGATAGAGACAAAAAAAACGCATGATACAAATGATATACATTGAGTTGCAGTTCAGGGAGTATAATAAGTATTTGATTCCCAAACAACACTTGACTTAATACTTGGTGGAGAAACCCTTGCTGACAAGCACAGAGGTAAGAAGTTTCTTGTAGTTAGTGACCAGGTTTGCCCGCATCTCAGGAGAGATTTTGGTCCACTCTTTTTTTACAGATGTTCTCTAAATCCTTAAGGTTTCTTGGCTGTCGCTTGACAACTCGATGTTTCGGCTCCCTTCATACATTTTGTGTAGCATTAAGGTCTGGAGACTAGCTAGGCCACTCCATGACCTTAATGTGTGTAATGAACCACGTACCTGAGAGTAGAGCCTGTCTCTGGTAGAAGGAGAAGGAGACCTCTCATACAGCCCCGACTCAGAGCCCACTGGAATGGGGACAGTGGTCTCATGAGTACAGTGAGGTAGGAGTGCCTCTGGCAAGCAGCTGAAGACTGGATACTGGGGGCTGGAAGCACTAGACAGCAGACAGCCGGAACTGGAACAGCAGCAGTAGATAAGTGATCACCGGATCTGGATGCAGGCAGACAGCTGGAGACTGGACAGCCACAGTAGATTAGTGATCACTGGAGCTGGATGCACAGCACTGGACAGCGGACAAGCTGGATGCAGGCAGGAGAAACGTCAGACAAGCCGGGTCAAATACAGATGAACGGAGCAGCAGAATCGGTAGGCAAAGAATGGTCAGAGGGCAAGCTGGGTTCGGCAATGGGTATCAGGCAGGCAGAAGTAAGCATGGTCCAAAACAAACCGGGTCAGGGTAGGAGAAGGCAGACTGGTCCAAACAAGCCGGGTCAATCAGACAACGGATCAGGTAGCGGATAACGGCAAGCAGGTACAGGTACTGACAAGCTGCAGATCAGACAGCACTTCAGCCAAAGTCTGACTTCCTTATAAAGGCCCATATGATGTGCTGACAGAGATGCTGGGTCCTAGAGTCCTCTTGCTATTGGTGCCCTGACCTCATCCCTGCTCATGCGTACATGTGCGCGCCTCCGATCGGTCATGGGGACCTTTGAATCCATGCGCACAAGTGTGCACGATAGCAACGCTCGTCTGGATCCCTGACAATGTGCTTCTTCTTGAGCCACTCCTTTGTTGCCTTGATGATATGTTTTGGGTCATTGTCATGCTGAAAGACCCATCCATGACTCATCTAAAGTGTTCTGGCTGAGGAAAAAAAGGTTCTCATCCAAGATATTGCATTCCATTGGCCCCTCAATGCGGCAAAGTCGGTCTGTACATTTAGCAGAGAACCAGCTCCAAAGCACAATGTTTCTACCTCCATGCTTAACTGTAGGGATGGGGTTTTTAGGGTCATAGTCAGCATTTTTCTGCCTCAAAATACGACGAGTCCCCCTCCTCAAGAAGGCACATGTACATTCATGCCAATGAACATCTAAATGATTCAAGGATTATGAGAAAGTGCTGTGGTCAGATGAGTCCAAAATCGAGCTCTTTGGCATTAACTCGACTCACCGTGTTTGGAGGAAGAAAACTGCGGACTATGACCCTAAGAACACCATCCCTACAGTCAAGCACGGAGGTAGAAGCCTGATGCTTTGGGGCTGTTTATCTGCTAACAGTACAGGACTACTTTGCTGCTTTGAGGGGACAATGGACGGGGCCATGTATTGTAAAGTCTTGGATGAGACCCTTCTTGCCTCAGCCAGAACACTGACGATGGGTCATGGATGGGTCTTCCAGTGTGACCATGATCCAAAACATACTACCAAGGCAACAAAGGAGTGGCTCAAGAAGAAGCACAGTAATGTGCTCATGGAGTGACCTAGTCAGTCTCCAGACCTTAATCCTATAGAAAATGTATGGAGCGAGCTGGAGCTTGGAGTTGCCAAGAGACAGCCAAAAAACATTAAGGATTTAGAGAAGATCTGTTAAGAGTGGACCAAAATCCCTCCTGAGATGTGTGCAAACCTAGTAACCAACTACAAGAAACGTCTTGCCTCTGTGCTTGCCAACAAGGGTTTCTCCACCAAGTACTAAGTCATGTTTTGTTTGGGGATCAAATACCTATTTTAATCACTGAACTGCAATTTAATTTATAGCCTTTGTTTTATGTGTGGTTTTCTGGATTTTTGGTTGATATTCTGTCTCTATCATTTAACCACTCCAGACTGAGCCTCTTTTTGGAGTTCGGTGTTTACAATTTAAAACCAGTTTTTTTTTTTGCTATAAAATTACTTAGAACCCACAAACATTATATATATATTTTTCTAACACCCTAGAGAATAAAATGGCGGTCGTTGCAAAACTTTGTCACACTGTATTTGCGCAGCGGTCTTACAAGCGCATTTTTTTTTTTTTTTTTTTAAATCACTTTTTTGAGTTAACGTGGATGTAAACCCACCACAGAGTATTGTGAAGTAATGGCATTATTGGAAAGCTGTTATATATAGCAGCCTCCCTAGTGATATCTCACCTTCCAGATGTCACCCCCTTTAGAGCACGGAGCCCCGCAAAACTCAGATTTTCGCGGGCGGGTCGCATCTGCGGTGGCAGGAGGGCGGAGCCTTGGTGTCACCAGTCTCCCGCCCACCGTTACCCTCCCCATGTGCTAGCAGCATGCACAGGGGACAGAGCGCGTTCTGGGCAGAAGCAGAGCGCGCTCACGGCCCCGTGTCTCCTGCACACAACATTGGCAGTCGGAGATGATCGGTGCTGTGGGGGGACAGCTGTGAGCACCAATCTCCCTGCATGGCTACTCCACAGACAACTGATGATGATGAAAACCTATGCAGGGAGATCGGCGTGTGCAACTATCCCTCCCCCCCTGCACCGATCATATCCGACTGTCTCAGGTCCTTCCTCCTCCAGCCCCCGTGTTCTGCTCCACCCCCCCCCCCCCACCTTCCTTCTTCTCTAGCCCCCTCCGTGTCTTCATCCAGCTGCTATGTCTTCCGCCCTCCCCCCCCCCCTCCCCTGCAGCCAGCTTCTCTCCTCTGGGGGGGGGGTCAGGATGGTGAGCGGAGGGAGAGGGTTGGTAAGTAAGTGACTTACCGGCCCCCTCCTTATCTGAATGGGACATAGAGAGCGTTCGTTACCGAGTGCTCCTATGTGCTGTGATAACAGAGCAGAGTGACTGTGTGTCCCTCTGCTTCAGTTTATGAATGGACGGCAGCCGCTGTCCATTCATCTTCAATGCAGAGAACGGGACTGGGGAATTTGTGTCTTCAGTCCCTTTCTCTGTTCCAAAGGGGAGATGTTAGGGGTCTGTTTAGACCCCCTGACATCTCGCCTAAGCCCCCCCAAGGGGCAGATAAGAAAAAAATGCAATAAAAATAAAAAATAAAATACAAAAAATAAAATTGTAAAAAATGAAATAAATAAAAACTACTGCAACACGGTCCAGAGCTACAAGTCCCCCCACCCCCTCAAAAAGGATTGTGATAAAAAATGAACAAATTACCTTGTAAAAAAAAAAAATACATAGAAAAAAAAATACTGACACCATCCTCTGCCCTACTGACACCGTCCTCTGCCCTACTGACACTGTCCTCTGCCCTACTGACACTGTCCTCTGCCCTACTGACACTGTCCTCTGCCCTACTGACACCGTCCTCTGCCCTACTGACACCGTCCTCTGCCCTACTGACACCGTCCTCTGCCCTACTGACACCGTCCTTCTGACACCCTCCACTGTCCTACTGACACCCTCCACTGTCCTACTGACACCCTCCTCTGCCTTACTCATGATAGGAAGCGATGTACATGTGTCATTTTTTTTCATTAAAGTGGAGTTCCACCCAAAAGTGGTTCTTCCACTGGTTGGATTCCCCCCCCCCCCCTCAGGTGTCACATTTGGCACCTTTCAGGGGGGAGGGGGAAGAGGACACCTGTCTTTAGACAGGTGTCCTTTTCCATACATCCGTGAGCTCGGGCCGGCAGCCGCAGCGGCTAACGTCAGCAGCCCGGCTCCCTCCTCACTCTGCTACTGGCCGCCTGGCCAATAGCAGAGCGGGGGCGTAGACTCGCGCATGCGCAGTAAGGTGCCCGGCGTGAAGCTGTATTGCTACACGTCAGGGTTCCCTTACCCGCAATGGACGTGGCTGCATCCGAACCCCGATCCGAGATCGGTGGCAGGTGCCGACATGGCTGGAATCCAGGACAGATAAGTGTCCTATTATTAAAAGTCAGCAGCTACAGTATGTGTAGCTGCTGGCTTTTTAATTTTTTTTTTTCAGGCGGACCTCCGCTTTAATTTGGGCCAAAGCCTATACTGCTACATATCTTTGGTAAAAATTACCCAAAAAAGTGTATTATTTGGTCTGTGTGAACGTTATAAAGTCTACAAGCTATGGTGCCAATCATCGAAAAATTTATCACACCTGATGTACTGACGGCCTATCTCATTTCTTGAGGCCCTGAAATGCCAGGAAAGTACAAATACCCCCCAAATGACCCCTTTTTTGAAAAGTAGTCATTCCAAGGTATTCAGTAAGAGGCATGGCGAGTTTTTTGAAGTTGTATTTTTTCCCCACAATTCTTTTGAATATAAAGAAATTACCATTATTATTTTTTTTTACACAAAATTGTCAAGTTATTTCTCACACACAGCATATGCATACTTCCAATTACACCCCAAAATACATTCTGCTACTCCTGAGTATAGCGATACCACATGTGTGCGACTTTTTCACAGCCTGGCCACATTGAGAGGTCCAACATGCAGGGAGCACTGTCAAGCGTTCTAGGAGCATAAATTACACATAAAATTTTCTAACCACCTATTACAATTTTGAAGGCCCTGGAGCACGAGAACAATAGAATTACCCACAAAATGACCCCATTTTGGAAAGAAAACACCCCAACTTATATTCTATGAGGCATTATGAGTCTTTTGTACAGTTCATTTTTTTTCACAAGCCTTCGAAAAATGTGGAAAGAAAATGAAAACACTTATTTTTACACAAAGTGGTCAATTTATAAGATATTTCTAACACATAGCATGTACATAGCAAAAATGACCCCCCAAAATACATTCTGCTATTTGTCCCGAGTGTGGCGATACCACATGTGTGAGACTTTTACACAGCCTGGCCACATACAGAGGTCCAGCATTGAAGTAGTGCCTTCAGGCTTTCTAAGAGCATAAATTACACATCAAATTTCATTCCTACCTATCACACTTTTGAAGGTCCTGGAGCACCAGGACAGTGGAATTACCCACAAAATTACCCCATTTTGGAAAGTAAACACCACAATATATATTTTATGACGCATGGGCTGGTCACAGGTACTATGGTACTCTGATGGGCTGGAGACGGGTACTCGGGTAATTTGATGGGCTGGTGACAGGAACTCGGGTAATTTGAGGGGCTGGTGACAGGTACTCGGGTACTCTGATGGGCTGGTGACAGGTAGTCGGGTACTTTGTTGGGCTGATGACAGGTACTAGGGTATTCTGATGGGCTGGTGACAGGTACTCGGGTATTCTGTTGGGCTGGTGACAGGTACTCGGGTACTCTGATGGGCTGCAGATAGGTACTAGGGTACTCTGATGGATTGGTGACAGGTACTCGGGTACTCTGTTGAGCAGGTGACAGGTACTCGGGTACTCTGATGAGCTGGTGACAGGTGCTTGGGTACTTTTGATGGGCTGGTGACAGGTACTCGGGTACTCTGATGGGCTGCAGATAGGTACTAGGGTACTCTGATGTATTGGTGACAGGTACTCGGGTACTCTGTTGAGCAGGTGACAGGTACTCTGGTACTTTGATGGGCAGGTGACCTGTACTTTGATGGGCTGTGACAGGTACTTTGATGGGGTGGTGACGGGTCCTCTTTATTACTAGGGGGGGATCAGTGTGCTTGGTGTATACTGTGAATGGTCACAAGCTCGTTACCGTGGTTTGTTTAAATCATGATGTGACCGGCTGTGATTGGCTCTTTACCCTGATCGGGGCTGTGCTTTGTCCGGGGCACAAGCCTCAAGCCCGAGCGGCGTGGAAGTGGATACCTGTAAATATCGGAAGTGACTGGCTGTGATAGGACACAGCCGGTCACGTGGTAAAGAGCCAATTTTATTGGCTCTTTACCCCGATATGGGATGGGCTGAGTCCCGAGGGACACGCCCAATCCCCGATAGCCACGATGCGGGGGCCCGCAGAGCGGCAAAAACGGGAGGACGCTATATGACGTCCACCCAGGATGGGGAGTACACCTTGCCAGCATATTATTACAATACGTCGGTAAGGAAGTGGCTAAAGTGCAATGTGATGTATATAGAGAATAATTAATATATGTACATTTCAAAGTGGTGGTGCAGTATTTACATTTCATATAAAAAAAGTCTAATAAAATCGGGTCATGATAAACTTGTGCAGATCCAGTGTTCCTGTTTGTGTCTTGGTGATGTTACACTGAAGTTGGTGCAAACGCACACACCAGCTTGCCAACGGTCATGTGTGCTTGTCATCACCTGCCACTTTACTCAAAAGACAACAATGTGGGTATGATGACTTTCTCCTAAAAATGTCCTTTGCCCACTCTGTGCAGTCCGGTACCAACCACAGGAAACCCTGTATATGCAAAGAATAAATCACAATATAGTGCATTATCAAGGTAATTAAACAATTTTATCTCTTTATCCATAAAGTTAGCTGTAAGTACAGTACATTATGTTCCGCTATAACACTACAGAGTGCTTTATTCTCTGCATATACGGTTTTCTTTGGTTGGTACTGGACTGCACAGAGTGGACAAAGGACACTTTTGGGAGATTGCCATCATACATGCATTGCTGCTTTTTTGAGTGAAGTGGCTGCAAATATCTGGCAGATGACAAGCACACGACCGCATGATTTTATAAAATCACATTTTTTGGGTAAGCAGATGGTGTGTGCTCTTCTGTCTTGATGATGTTACACTGAAGTAGGTGCAAACAGATTGCAGTGGATCTGCATATGTTTTAACTGCACAGTTTTGTATGACTTTTTATATTATATGTATGTTTTATGCATTTTATTCATTGCAATAGCACTTTGGACTGTACATGTATTATTATTTATATTAATCACACTGCACTTTATTGTGGTTCACACGTATATGATGGATGTTTTTCCTTTGTTTCTTTGAGTCCCATCCTCCTGGCAGAGCTGATGTATACGGTTGGGCGGTGGAAGGATGATTTGGTGGGGACCGGGGCAAAATGCACCTTTGCCTATGTACACATAAATCCGGGCACCAGCCCTGCATGGATATGGGATATGACAGGATGGAGAGGTTTGGGTCATGATTACACAGCTATGATTTGGGTAAAAGGTGGGGATGGGAAGTGATATTGGGATGCAGGCTGGAGAGGAGGATTTCTTTATTCAGTGTGATGTCTGCACAGGAAAATATAGGACTTGCTGTATGTCTAATCTATGAAATATGAGACATCCACCCCACCCCCGCACATAACATCATTGTGATCAAAATGAATGTTGCAATTGTGAGCAGGTGACTTCACACACTCTGCACAATAATCCCTGCAATTTATCAGTTGTCTGTGTGTCTTCTTTTTGCTGGCATGTTAGGAGCTGGAATATCACTATCATCCAGTCAAAAGCAAGGAAAGACACCACATGACTTCAGCATGTAGATTCATGCTGAGGTGTTAAACAGCCAATCCCAGGAGCCCTAGAGAAGAAAGGGGAAGAGGGGAGATGTGGGGGAGTGAATGCTTGTGCATGAGATAAGAATCACCTGTCTGTCACACAGCACTGGGAGGAAGTCCTGTTTTATCACAATGAACAAAGATAAGAGCTTTACTCATTGTTGGATTAACTCTTCATGATAAAACTAGGCACAGATCACATGAAATCCTCTCCTGTACAAGCTAGATGGGTTAGTAAAAAATTATTTTTTCGGGTTTACATGCACTTTAACCACTTGCCGACCGCCGATCGGAATCTGACGGCGACAAGTTGGCCCGCGCGCTCACTGTGTTCGGGAAGGGCCAGGGAGCGGGTGCGGCGGAGTCGTTCTCCGCCAGCCACCCGCGATGCCCCCCCTTCCCGGAGTGAAAGAACGGAGGTCCGTGTAAGTAAACACGGACCTCCGTTCTGTGAGGGGGGAAGGGCTGTGATCACAGCCTTCTTATACATGGAGGCTGTGACCACTTCCCTTCCCCAGCTAGGGCAGTCCCCACACAGTAAGAACACGCCCAGGGAACACAGTTAACCCTTAGAGCGCCCCCTGCAGGTTAACCCCTTCACTGCCAATGGCATTTACACAGTAATCAGTGCATTTTTATAGCACTGATCGCTGTATAAATGCCAATGGTCCCAAAAAAGTGTCAAAATGGTTCGACATGTCCGCTGAAATATCGCAGTACCGCTAAAAATCGCAGATCGCCGCCATTGCTAGTAAAAAAATTTAAAAAAATAAAAACCCCAGAAATGAATTCTCATCCGTAAACGCGACCACTTTTGCGCAAACCAATCAATAAACGCCGATTGCGATTTTTTTTATCACAAATATGAGGAAGAATATAAATTGGCCAAAACCGATGAAAAAATTTTTTTTTTATATTTTTTTTTGGATTTGTATTTTAGCAAAAAGTAAGAAATTTGTTTTTTTTTTTTTGCAAAATTGTCGCTCTTCTTTTGTTTATAGCGGCAATCAGAAATGATGCAGAGGGGATCAAACACCACCAAAAGAAAGCTCTATTTGTGGGGGAAAAAAGGACGCAAATTTCGTTTGGGTACAACGTCGCACGACCGCGCAATTGTCAGTTAAAGCGACGCAGTGCCGAATCGCAAAAAGGGCTCCGGTCCTAAAGTGTGAAATCCTTCCGGGAAATAATAAGACAACAGTAAAGTTAGCCCATTTTTTTTCCATATTGGGAAAGGAAATGTTACGCCGAGTAAATTGATACCCAACGTGTCATGCTTCAAAATTGTGCCCGCTCGCGGAATGACGACAAACTTTGCAACTTAAAAATCTCCATTGGCGATGTTTAAAAATTTCTACGTTACAAGTTTTGAGTTAGAGGAGGTCTAGTACTAAAATCATTGCTCTCGCTCTAACGATTGCGGCGATACCTCGCGTGTGGTTTGAACACAGTTTTCATATGCAGACGGGACTTACATATGCGTTCGTTTCTGCGTGCAAGCTCGCGGGGACAAGCCGTTTTAAGGGTTTTTTTTTTTAATTTATTAATTTACTTTTTATTTTTTATTTTTACACTGTCCTTTTTAAAAAAAAAAAAAAAAATTTGATCACTTTTATTCCTATTACAAGAAATTTAGACATTCCTTGTATTAGAAAAAAGCATGCCAGGACCTCTTAAATATGAGATCTGGGGTCAAAAAGACCTCAAATCTCATATTTACACTAAAATGCAATTTACAAAAAAAGAAAGTGGAAAAAAAAGAGCGGAAGTGACTTGTGACGTCGCTTCCACCCTGCAATGCTATAGAGCCCAGTGGGCGGCATCTTCCACTCACTCAGCTTCCAGTGCAGGGGGGGGGGGGGTAACCAGCGGAGATGATGGGAAAACGGCAGGGGCACCTCTCCCGCTGCACATAAGTGATCTCAGAGCTAATCCGCCGCTGAGAAAACTTTTATCAGACGCGGAATCGCCGGCTGAACAAAAAAATACCAGGGTTATACCAGGTCGGGAGGTGGTCAGTGGACAGTGCAGTAAGGTGGGTGCAATAGGAGATCCACTGATTCAGTGACTCATGCCACCTTGGGCCCCTTTCACATGGGCATCTCCGCTAAGCAGAATCCGCTTGCTCAGCGGGGGAACTCTTCAGCAAGGACTGGCAGAGATTTGATACATGTATGGGGCAGGCTGATTGTACTCAAGCCAATCCACTAATCGATTTGGGTATAGTCAGCCTGTTGGATATTTTACATATGATTACTGCCGGTGGCTATAGCGCCCCCACCCCCTCTCCCTCAGCGGCATGACACAATAGTGTTGTAGGAGACATTCACAGTCAGGAGGAGTCCAAATGAGAGTGTCACCAGTGGGGATGGGATCTACCCACCAGCTGCTTGCGATTGTGGTTTCGCAAAACCCTGGTTAAGGTTTAAGGCTATTAGTGGTGTACCCCAAGGTTCAGTGTTGAGACTCTTACTTTTTAACATGTTTTTAAATGATATAGAGTCTGGGATTAAAAGTACCACATCAGTGTTTACAGATGACACCAAGCTATGGAGTGCAATTACATCCTCACAGGATGTTTTCCACTTACAAACCGACCTCAATTATCATTCTCAGAGTTGTGACTTGGAACCCCATGTGGTGATTATCGGAATTTGGAATTGGTCCCAAAACGCTTT
>BLSH010394088.1:530411-544692 GCA_018402905.1 Glandirana rugosa
ATACCTGTGTGATGCTGCCTTAGACCTGCTCCCTATGTTGTCCAAAATGTCTGTTTTTTGCAGTCATTATCAGACGGGTCCTCTGGTTGCGTTCGTGGTCGGGTGACTACGCATCCAAAAAAAGGTCTAGCGGACCTCCCTTTTCAGGGTGGCTGTCTCTTTGGGCCTTGGATGAAATTATTAAGGATTTCACTGGCGGGAAGAGTACATTCCTTCCGGAGCCCAGGCGGCGAGAATTTTGCCGCAAGCAGGGGCCTGTCTCTTCGGGTCAGAAGAGGTTTTTTTATGCCCCTGGTGCAGCGGGCAAGGGCCCGCAAGCCGGCAAGGCTGCTACAAAGGCCGGAAAAAGACCCTGGCAGCGCTAAAAAGGAAAAAGCAGAGGATAAGCCCTCCTCTGCATGATGGGTTGGGACGTCTTCTGGGGTTCGCAGACAGGTGGACTGCCCGCATTTCCGACCGATGGGTACAGAAAGTGGTGTCCTCCGGGTACAGGATAGCGTTCAGCACTCTACCCCCAAACAGGTTCTTCCCATCGAACCTAAAACCCCTAAAAAGCGCCCCTCCCCCTTGTTCCTCAGGGGAGGATTCCGAACCGGAAGTAGCTTCGGGGGTCATGGGGACCCCCGTGGAGCTTTCTGAGGGTGAACTTGTCCCCTCGGATGATGAGGAAGACCAGGGGGCTAAGGCAGCGCGTGAAAAGGCACTGGTGTCTGCAATAATTTCTGGCATCTGTGCGTCTTTGCGACTGGACCAAGATGGCGAGTCGCAGACGTCTACTTATGTCTGCGGGACTGCCAGGCCTCCTAGGTCGCCCAGAGCTTACCCTTATGATACATTCTTTGATCGTCTGATCTATCAGAAATGGCAGCGCCCGCAGCATTCATTCACCCTGCCAAAGCGTTTCGCTATCCGGTATCCCTTTGAGGATAATTTTCATAAAGAAGTAGGCGTCCCCCTCAGTGCACGGCGGAGCTGCAGAATGATCTGGACTGCGGCAGAACGCTTGAGGCGTCGCAGAAAGAAGAACATGTTTTTCACTGTATCAAATACCTGTGTGATGCAGCTCTAGACCTGCTCCCTATGTTGTCCAAAATGTCTGTTTTTGCAGTCATTATCAGTCGGGTCCTTTGGTTGCGTTTGTGGTCGGGTGACTACGCGTCCAAAAAAGGTTTAGCGGACCTCCCCTTTCAGGGTGGCCTTCTCTTTGGGCCTCAGTTGGACAAAATCATTAAGGATTTCACGGGCGGGAAGAGTACCTTTCTTCCGGAGCCCAGGCGGCGATAATTTTGCCGCAAGCAGGGACCTGTCTCTTCGGGGCTGCTGCAGGGGCCGGCAAAAGACCCTGGCAACACAAAAACGAAAAAGCAGAGGATAAGCCCTCCTCTGCATGATGGGTTGCCCCAACCTGTAGATCGGGTGTGGGGACGTCTTCTGGGGTTCACAGACAGGTGGACTGCCCGCATTTCTGACCGATGGGTGCAGGAAGTGGTGTCCTCCGGGTGCAGGATAGAGTTCAGCACTCTAACCCCAGACAGGTTCTTCCCATCGAACCTAAAACTCCCGCATCAACGTCGGGAGGCCCTTTTCGGGGCGGTTCAGGCACTATCAGACCAGGGGGTGATCGTGCCGGTGCCTCAGTCAGAGAGGTTTCACGGTTTCTACTCGAACCTATTTGTGGTCCCCGAAAAATGTGGGGGGGTAAGGCCAGTTTTGGACCTGAAGGCGCTAAACTTTTATGTGAAAGTGCGAAAATTCTGGATGGAATCCGTCTGCTCGGTCATGGCCGCCCTACATCAGGGGACTTCCTGGCGTCCCTGGACATCAGGGACGCGTATCTCCATGTTCCCATTTGTCTCCGACACCAGAGCTTCCTACGCTTTGCGGTGGGAGATCTCCATTACCAATTTGTGGCACTGCCCTTCGGTCTGGCCTCGGCTCATCGGGTCTTCACCAAGTTTGTGGCCCCAGTGCTGGCGCTACTGAGGCAGAGGGGCATTGCAGTGGTAGCTTACCTCGACGACTTGCTCCTGAGAGCAGAGTCTGCTTCAGCCCTGGAGGAGAGCGTAGCTATCACCATGGCCTCGTTAAAGGACTTCGGTTGGCTGATCAATCTGCAGAAATCGACATTGACCCCGTCTTGTCGCCTGGAATATCTGGATCTGACTCTGGACACGGCGCAGGCAAAGGTGTTCTTACCTCCGGCCAAGCTGCGGTCCCTGCAATCAGCAGTGCGAACCTTACTGTCTCACCGGCAGTCCTCATTACGGTTCTGTATGCGGGTGCTGGGGCTCATGGTGTCAGCCTTCAAGGCGGTACCTTACCCTCAGAGCCACACTCGGCTACTTCAGCGAACGATTCTGTTTCGGTGGGACAGATCCCCACTGTCTCTGGACCGGTTGCTCCACTTGGATCATCAGACCAGGGCCTCCTTGGCCTGGTGGCTTCGGGCCCCAGCCTTGATGCGGGGAAAATCATTTCTTCCCCTGATGTGGTCAATAATCACGACGGACGCCAGCCTATCGGGCTGGGGGGGCGTCCTGGGACATCTGTCGACCCAGGGCCGTTGGTCGGCGCAGGAATCTCGCCTTCCGATCAGTGTGCTGGAGCTAAGAGCGATCAGACTCTGCCTAACCCGCTGGACGGCGAGGTTGCAAGGGCTCCCGATTCGGGTTCAGTCGGACAATGCCACAGCGGTGGCGTATGTGAACCATCGGGGCGGAACGAGGAGTGTGGCAGCGGCTGCGGAAGGAACTCTCATTCTGCGTTGGGCATGTACCGGCAATCTCCGCCATCTACATTTCAGGTGAAGAAAATTGGCAGGCGGACTTCCTCAGTCGTCAGACGCTGGATCAGGGGGAATGGTCCCTCCATCCAGAAGTGTTCACCCAGATTTGCCACAAGTGGGGCACGCCAGACGTGGACCTCATGGCGTCTCGATTCAACCACAAAGTAAAGACCTTTGTGTGCAGGACAAGAGACCCGTTGGCGGTGGCCAGAGACTTGCTCGTGGCACCTTGGGGTCGATATCGTCTTCTGTACGCCTATCCTGCCTATACTGCGCAGGGTAGAAGCGGAGGGAATTCCGATGATTCTGGTGGCTTCGGATTGGCCTCGGCGTCCGTGGTACGCCGACGTGGTAAGAATGGTGGCAGGCGCTCCCTGGCATCTCCCGCTGCGAGACGATCTGTTGTCTCAGGGACCCATATTGCACCCTGCTTTACACTCGCTGGCTTTGACGGTCTGGCTATTGAGTCCCAGGTGTTGAGGGACAGGGGTGTAGACAACTCAGTGGTCCCTACCATGCTGAAAGCGCGCAAGTGTACTTAGCGCAAGATTTATCATCGCACCTGGAAGGCATATATTGCCTGGTGTGAGGCGGGGGGTTGGAACCCTCGCTGTTATGTGGTATCCAGAGTCCTGACTTTTTTTACAGCAGGGCCTGAATAAAAAATTGGCCTTGAGTACTCTCAAGGGCCAGATATTGGCTTTGGCGATTCTTTTTCAATGCCCTCTGGCGTCACATTCATTGATTCGTACATTTGTACAAGGTGTGCGCCATGTGGCTCCCTAGGTGCGGTCGCCTATGGCACCGTGGGATTTGAATTTGGTGCTTTCAGTGCTTCAGAAGCCACCATATGAGAAGATCAGGGATATTCCCTTACAATTGTTGTCGCAGAAAGTGGCTTTCTTGGTGACCATTACATCCGCTAGGCGGGTGTCTGAGTTGGCAGCGTTGTACTGCAGGTCTCCTTACTTGGTCCTGCACAGGGACAAGGTGGTCTTGCGCCTGTCGACTTCTTTTTTGCCGAAGGTGGTTTCTTCTTTTCATATTAACGAAGATACTGTTCTCCCTTCATTGTGTCCGCACCCTTCACATCCTAAGGAGATTGAGTTGCATTCCTTGGATGTCGTACGGGCTTTGCGGGTGTATTTGGCGGCTACAGACTATTTTCGGAGGACTGACGCGTTTTGTCTTGACGGATGGTCCGCGCAAAGGAATGGCGGCCTCGTCGGCTACTGTCTCTCATTGGATCAGACAGACTGACTTATGCGTATTCTGTTTGGGGCAAAGTGCCTCCTTTTCCAGTCACGGCTCATTCTACCAGGGCTGTTAGCACTTCCTGGGCTTTTCGACACCAGGCCTCGGTGTTACAGGTGTGCAAGGCGGCTACTTGGGCCTTGGTGCACACGTTTACTAAGTTTTATAAAGTTGATGTGTCCGCATCTTCGGATGCTGCTTTTGTCCGTAAAGTTTTACAGGCGGCAGTGTAGGCGCTTCTGGCGTCTCTGCAGAGGTTCTGTTGGGTACAGTTGTTGTCGTTTACCCACCCCTCTTAATGACACAGCTTTGGGACTTCCCCACATGTCAATGGAGAGCTGCGTCTGTCAGTGAACGTAGGAGAAAAAGGGATTTTATTAAAACTTACCTTAAAATCCTTTTCTCTGAGTTCACTGACAGACGCAGCACCCACCCCTCTGCGTTTTTTTTTTTTTTTTTTTCTCGGTACGGCTTGTTACGAACTGATGTACTGAGCAGAGTAGGGGGATTATATGGGAAAGAGAGGGCAGCTCCCTGGGAGGGGCCAGCTTGCTTTCTTTCTTTGCCTAGTTAACTCCTAATAGGATCTACATATAACCACATGTCAATGAAGAGCTGCATCTGTCAGTGAACTCAGAGAAAAGGATTTTACTGTAAGTTTTAATAAAATCCCTTTTTTTAAAAAAAGAGCAGAGAGATATTTCTGGGAACTATAGGACTGTCAGTCTAACGTGGTAGTTTGTAAACTATTTGAAGGGATGATAAGGATAAGTATCCAAGAATTTTTTACCGAAAACAGCAGTAATCAGCTCTGGTTTATGAAAGGTCGTTCTTGCCAAACCAAACTATTAACCTTCTACGAGGAGGTGAGCTGTCATCTGGACAGGGATAGGCCGGTGGATTTGGTGTATCTGGATTTTGCAAAAGCATTTGATACAGTCCGCCACAAACGTTTAATGTACAAGCTGCATTCCGTAGGCATGGACCATAGGGTTTGTACCTGTATAGATAACTGGCTACGGGGTCGTGTCCAAAGGGTTGTGATCAATAACGTATACTCAAAGTGGTCTAGAGTAGTTAGTGGGGTACTCCAGGGCTCTTTCCTGGGACCAATTCTGTTTAATTTATTTATAAATTATATAGAGGATGGGATAAATAGCTCAATCTCAGTGTTTGCTGACAACACAAAAATATGAAGGGCAATAACACAGCAGGATATAGAAACTTTACAATAGGACCTGAATAAATGAATGGAGTGGGCTAATGCATTGCAAATGAAGTTTAACATTGAAAAATGTATGGTAGTGCACTTGGGGGGGTAAAAATATAAACGCTCATTGGGTTACTCATTAGGGGGAAAAGCCCTAGGGGATTCCAGGATGGAGATGGATCTAGGTGTCCTAGTTGAGGACAGACTGAGCAATAGCATGTAGTGTCAAGCTGCGGCAACCAAAGCCAGCAGAATATTAGCATGCATTAAAAAGGGAATTTACTCCAGACATAAAACGATTATTCTGCCACTTTATAAGACTCTGGTTCGGCCCCTTCTGGAGTATTCCAGTTCTGGTAACCAATCCTCAGAAGGGATGTGCTGGAGCTGGAGTGAGTCCAGAGAAGGGCAACTAAATTAATATGGGGACTTGAGGACCTTAATTATGAGGAACGACTACAAGTGCTAAATTTATTCTCCATGGAGAAGAGATGCTCGAGAGGAGATATGATGGCATTATACAAACATCTCAATGGTGATCCCAGCATAAGTATGCAACTTTTCAGTCCCAGGGAGTGTAATAGGACAAGGGGCCACACGATGAGACTGGAAGAGAATCGGTTTAACCTTAAGTTGCGTAGGAGGTTTTCCACTGTCAGGGCGGTAAGGATGTGGAACTGCCTTCCACAATCTGTGGTGTCAGCAGGAAGTATGGATAGTTTTAAAAGACTCTTGGATGGGCATCTTAGCAAAAAAAATGTACGGGGATATGGGGAATTATTTTTATACACCCGCTTTTTAAATTCCCTTTGAAATTTCTTGTTCATAACAAATCAGAGATTTGTTTAATAGGATGCAAACAAACTTTGAATGTATGGTTGGGCCATCTGGCACTAGGATTGAACCCAGGTAGCCTGATCTTCAGTAGAATGTGCAAGTGATAACTCACAAATGTAGGATTGAGGAGCAAGGCAGTCTGACGAGTTTTAACGTGACAATGAACATAAAAAAAAAAAACATAAAAAGGTAGGCACTGTCTTCTAATCTTTTTAGGAGCGTTTGTTAGTATTTTGGTGCTGTCCACCTGGCTGGCAAAATCAGGGTGTTTGGCAGTTGAGCTGGAATTCTGAAATGTGCAGTTAACAATGGATATTTAATGACGCACAACAATTATTTGAGTACTATCCCCCATGATGATACTTGACAGTCAAATGGCCAAGTTAAAAGCTTAGTAGCATTTTCAAACTAGTCCTTGAGTAAGAAGTTCCAAGTTGATTGTCATGACTAAAGTATGATAACAATTATTCAGATTAGTGCAAGGATAATAGTGTAGAAATTAAGTAGAATGTGCAGATTTGTCTGTTCTTGATTAAGCAGGCCAAATACAATGTGAATGTGTATTTCTGTTTTGGTTTTAATTAGACCTTGCCCAGGTGAAATGCGTTTGTTGCTGTTGAAACAAAAAACAAAAAATCATTGGACGACTTATCTCCAGTGGGAACATTGCAAAGAATTTGCACTGACTTATTGAAGTTAATTTACTAAAACTAGAGAGTGTAAAATCTGGTGCAGCTGTATATGGTAGCCAATCCACTTCTAACTTCAGCTTGTTCAATTAAGCTTTGACAGTAAAACCTGTAAGCTGATTGGTTTCTTTGTAGAGATGTGCCAGATGTTGCACTCTCCAGTTTTAGTATCTCAAAGGTCTCTTCTTCAGATCCAGATCTCAACCCCATTGCTTTTCCTAATGAATGTAATATGAAATCTATTTACTGGTATAAGGAATACAGCTGAAGCAACTGTTCCTTGTAATATTTTCATAGTGAAGCAACTAAGGTTTATTTTTACATTTGTTACATTATAATAGCCACCTACCCTCCTCCACGTTAGTTGTGTGCAACTAACTAGTGATTGTTCTATTGCTTTGCTGCTTCATCCCACTTGCTGCTGCATCTTTGCTCTGTTTTTTTTTTTTTCTTTTTTTTTTTTACTTTTTGTCTGTTTACTTTCAGGAGGTGGTGCCATTTCTGAGCTCCTATGATCTTATCTGTATGATTCATGAAAATCTACAATAATTTGTCTCCCTGAAGTTACCATTAAACTTGGACTGATCCATTCCAGTGACAATAAACGGGATATTCTCGTAAATATGTCATGCATTAGAACAAGGAGCAATAGAAACCTTGTGTTTTTAATAACAGACATACTTTTAATATATGAAGCTGTGGATTTATCAAAAGGCATAATGGATACATTGAAAACATTTGATTCAGTTTTACTTTGACACCAGTTGAAAGTTTGTTGGACGTTTCTTGCTATATATACTAGTGGAATATCTGTATGACTCCCTCTTTCTTGAACATAGCCAGTAAAAGAAATCAACATTGTATGAAAATGGAGAATCAGATGTGAAAAATCAGCCTTCATTAAAAGAAAGGGTTCTGGCATTTTTGTTTTTTATATTTTTGATCCCATGGATTTCTCTCTGTCCCTCAGAGGTGGGGAAATAAAACTGCCTTGTATTTGTTTAAATTGAGTTGTTTCTTTTTCAGAAGTTTGTATGTTTTTGTCAAATACGTCTTTTTTCAGGAAATGCAAAGAAAATTTCCAAGATATAGTAAGTACTACAACAGATAGATACAAGATATAAAGATCGGTGTTTTACATCTACAAAAAACATTTTGAGACTTTGTGAGTAGAAGCAATACATTTTAACTGGCTGTTAAAGGGCCTCTGCAAAATATAGGAGGGAGTTTTGCATGTTTTAATGCACAGATTTGAGCTTGTCCAACTGACTATATGATTTGCATTCTGTCATTGTCATTTACCTATGATTTACATTATCTAAATATCTTGGGGGTACTGTCTGTTAAATCAGTCAATGAGAAATTAAGAGAGTATGATATTTTATTAATCTGCCTAAAACAAGCTATCAAAAGTTAGTGGCTTCACTAGTAAGGGAAACGAGCAAGAGACATTTGAGATTGCAGAGACTATGCACACAACAGCTGTTGCCTCGGAGCCCGGCCAGTCACAGCTTTGAGAAAAAACAGAACTAAAAGGTTCTGTGGCCTAATGAAACCAAAATTTTAAATTCATGTTTGGTGTAAACGCACAACCCTCACTAGGTAGTATGGATGAATAAGGCAGTTCCCTCGTGACCCCTGCCCCCAAAAAAATAATGAATTGTCCAGACAAACAAAGCTTACAGAAACTTAACTACATAGATTCAAGGCTGTAATTAATGTGGCCAAAGGTGCATTTCTAAATACTGACTTTAAGGGGGTATATAGCTATGCAGTCAGTATTTTTTTGCTCCCAGCTTGTCATGAGTTTTTTTGCTAGAGTCCTTAGGAGAACCAACATCTTCTCTCTGAGAAAATTAAAACCTATTTTTATCATGACAAGTTTTTCTTTCACCAAGATTCTTCATATGCTGCAGAGGCAATGGGGCTTTAGGATCAATTACCTCTTATGTTTGCCCTGGGGGACCGTACCCAGTCTCCGCCAGAAGGTAGCTACTGGACTAGCCTGTAATATCACTCTCTGGGCGCTTGATCCTCTCTGGTGCTCACCTAGGCACATTGTTAGCTACATGGTGCTCTACAGTACCAGGACCAATGACCATCTGTCTGGTAGAACCCACTCCATAAAAACTCTGCCAGATGGACAAAGAATGTTGCATAGGGCTTGACTCTTAGTCCCTGTTTATCTGCCTTGGGGGATCTGCAGACTTGAAAATGCCTGCAGTGAATAAAGGCGGTTACCCTTTAAATAGACTAAGTGTGTTGTGATAGTTACCCAATGGGTTTGTTGTTATCTGCAGCATTTTCTGCAAGCTGCTTGAGAGGAATTTATATATATATATATACACACAGTATTTCACAAAAGTGAGTACACCCCTCACATTTTTGTAAATATTTTATATCTTTTCATGTGACAACACTAAAGAAATTACGCTTTGATACAATGTAAAGTAGTTGGTGTACAGCTTGTATAACAGTGTAAATTTGCTGTCCCCTCACAATAACTCAACACGCAGCCATTAATGTCTAAACCGCTGCCAAAAAAAAAATCAAAATGTCCAAATTGGGCCCAAAGTGTCAATATTTTGTGTGGCCACCATTATTTTCTGCCACTGCCTAACCCTCTAGGGCATGGAGTTCACCAGAGCTTCACAGGTTGCCACTGGAGTCCTCTTTCACTCCTCCATGACGACATCACGGAGCTTGTGAATATTGACCTTGCGCTCCTCCACCTTCCGTTTGAGGATGCCCCACAGATTCTCAATAGTGTTTAGGTCTGGAGACATGCTTGGCCAGTCCATCACTTTTAACCTCAGCTTCCTTAGCTAGGCAATGGTAGTCTTGGAGGTGTGTTTGGGGTCGTTATGTTGAAATACTGCCCTGCGGCCCAGTCTTCAAAGGGAGGGGATCATGCTCTGCTTCAGTATGTCACCGTACATTTGGGCATTCATGGTTTCCTCAATGAACTATAGCTCCCCTGTGCTGGCAGTACTCATGCAGTACCATGCTTGACTGTAGGCAAGACACACTTGTCTTTGTACTCCTCACCTGGTTGCCGCCACACATGCTTTACACCATCTGAACCAAATAAGTTTATCTTGGTCTCATCAGACCACAGGATATGGTTCCAGTAATCCATGTCCTTAGTCTGCTTGTCTTCAGCAAACTGTGGGCTTTCTTGTGCATCATCTTTAGAAGAGGCTTCCTTCTGGGATGACAGCCATGCAGGCCAATTTGATGCAGTGTCCGGTGTATGGTCTGAGCACCGACAGGCTGACCCCCCACCCCTTCAACCTCTGAAGCAATGCTTTCAGCACCCATATGTCTATTTCCAAAAGACAACGTCTGGATACTATGCTGAGCACGTTCACTCGGCTTCTTTGGTCGACCATGGCAAGGCCTGTTCTGAGTGGAACCTGTCCTGTTAAACCGCTGTATGGTCTTGGCCATCAAGCTGCAGCTCAATTTCAGGGTCTTGGCAATCTTCTTATAGCCTAGGCCATGTTTATGTAGAGCAACAATTCTTTTTTTCAGATCCTCAGCGGGTTCTTTGCCATGGGGTGCCATGTTGAACTTCCAGTGACCAGTATGAGAGAGTGAGAGCGCTAACACCAAATTGAACACCTGCTCCCCATTCACACCTGAGACCTTGTAACACTAACAAGTCACATGACATGGGGAGAGAAAATGGCTAATTGGGCCCAATTTGGAAATTTTCTTTTTTGCCAGCAGTTTAGATATTAATGGCTGTGTATTGAGTTATTTTGAGGGGACAGCAAATGTACACTGCTAAACAAGCTGTACACTCACTACTTTACATTGTAGCAAAGTGTCATTTCTTCAGTGTTGTCACATGAAAAGATATAATAAAATATTTACAAAAATGTGAGAGGTGTACTCACTTTTGTGAGATACTGTGTGTGTATATGTATATATATTACACACAAAATGCTTGGGCACCACACTGAGCCTGCGCAGCCTCTTTCTAGGTTGGTCTAACTGTGCATGCACATGCCATTTGGGCTCAACATCTCCTGCCTTCTCCACTATGCGCTCCTGTAGCTGCCATCGCTAGTGAGCATGTCTCCATTATGCATTTGGTGAGGATAACAGGCAGCGTTAATCCCTCTTGCCCAGCAATGTATTGTGAGTACCCCTAAGAGTTCTTTCACATTTTTACTATGGTGGATCACAGGCTTGAGAGAGGCAACTCTGGGGTCCCTGTTGGCTCTTGCTTGGCTAACAACACAGAGAGGGTTTGCAGCACCCAGTCCTTCCCTGTTTTTTGTCTAGCAGCTGCCATTTCCCATTCAGATAGGGAAGATGAGGATGCGTAAAAACTGAGGGAAATACAGAGGGATAATACATCTGTTGCCACACATGCCTTGGGAAGAGGTGTTTACGCTAGACTGCTCTGGGTGGGCTAAAACCAGTGCTGCTAGGTGGGACTGAGATTGTGGGTCGGTAGGGTAAGAGAATCTGAATAAAGCCCATCTGAGATGCCCTGGGTTTTAAGAAAAAAAAATCTCAGCAGATCGACTTCATGCAGAGATATTTATTTAAACTCTGTATATTGGGTTTTGTAACTCACTGTCACTTGTTTAGATAATTAGTAATAAAGATAGATAGTAAAGATAGCTAATAAAGACAATTTTAATGGATGAAAAGGAGATGCACAACATAAAAGGAAAAAAATGTATGTATATGTAAAAAAGGAGGGCAGGTTGAATGACTCCCACGTGGAGAAAATTATGACCCCCAAAACTGAAACTCTTATTACCAAAGAACCCTACTCTTCTAACTAGTATTTACTGCATTATTGAATCACTTGTTACAACCTTGTTCACAGTATTATATAGCTTTTCCTATGTTGGACTTGAAGAGTCTCATTTCTTTCTTGAATGCCATATATTACCTCACTTTGATACAGCATGTGAAAACTTTCTAATAAAAATACATTTAAAGTGGTTGTAAAGTCACATGTATTAATTACTTTGATTCTCTCTGTTCTAGGTCCCTGTTGAGTAAAGTGTGTGTGTTTTTGCTAAAATTATAATGCTAAATACCTTCTTGCAGAACCCTGCTGTGCTGTCCCTCTGCTTTTCTTCCCGATGCAAGGGAGTACAGTGGGAGGGGCTGAGATTCCCCTCTGAATGCAAGCTGGCAGAGGGAGGTCACATGTCTGCACAACAGGGATCTGCAAAGAAGGTATTTAGCATTATAATTTTAGGTAAACACACACACTGTACTGAACAGGGACTTAAAACAGGGAATATCAAAGTGGTGCATGTTTCTTTACTTTGCAAGCAGTGGAGCAGCTGCAGAGAATCAAATTACACAGGCATGAGAGGAGAGAGGAGGGGCAGGGAGGAGATTGGCTCACACACAGACTACGGAACTTAAAAGGAGAGAGGGAGGCAGGAGATGCTGAGGAGAGAGCAGGATGACTCAGGCATGGAAACTGACCACATAATCATGGATCAGCAGCCATGATATACATGGTCAGTTTAAACAGGAGAAGACAGGAACAGGCAGGATCAACCTGTATTGTACAACATAGAATGCGACAATTGACATGGCAAAAGCACTATAGTTACATAGGTTGAAAAAAGACACAAGTCCATCCAGTTCAACCAACTGGATTGGACTGAACTGAGCATGGATGGATGGCTGGGTGAGCATGGATGGCTGGGTGAGCATGGATGGGGGAGCACGGATGGATGGATGGTTGAGCACGGCTGGATGGGTGAGCATGGATGGATTGGGTGAGGATGGTTGGGGGGTGGATGGCTGGGTGATGATCGCTGGGTGGGTGGTGGAAGGCTGGGTGAGTAGTGTATGGATGGTGGGGGTTGCGGTTGCCAACTGTCACCTAGCAGCGCTGTGGGCATTACACATCGCCCACAGCGCTGCAGCACCTCCTCTCTCCCCCCTCTCTCCTCACAATGCACCGATCGGTGCGGAGAGGAGAGAGAAAAGCCGGCGCTTCCGCCGGCTTGTTTACATGTGATCACGCCATCATTTGACGGCGCGATCACGTCGTAAAAGGCCGCTCACAGCGGCCATTCACCACGATCCGTGATCAGTCGGGTCCCCGGGACCCGACGGTCACGGATGTTCCCGTGTGCGCACCCCAGGGGGCGCGCGGGAAGCGCGATTCTGGGAGGACGTCAATAGACGTCCTCCCAGAATTAAGCAACCGCCCTGTAGACGTCTTTTGTCTATAGGGCGGTTGTTAAGTGGTTAAACCTCATTTGCTACATAGTCGCCCAATTAGACAGTGCATTGAGGTCGGCTTGTAAGTTGGAGACATCCTGCAAGGACGTTCTTACACTGCATAGCTTGGTGTCATCTGCAAACACTGAAATGGTACTTTTAATCCCAGACCCAATATCATTTATAAATATATTGAAAAGCAAGGGTCCCAACACTGAACCTTGGGGTACACCACTGATAACCTTAGACCATTCAGAATAAGAATCATTAACCACTACTCTCTGAATTCAGTCTTTTAGCCAGTTTTCTATCCATTTACAAATTGATCTTTACAAGCCTGTAGACTTTACCTTACACATTAGCCGTGTGTGGGGAACGGTGTCAAACGCTTTTACTATGTGCTGTTACACTTGTACAAAAATATAATACAATGCATAGTCATGGCTAATGTTCATATTACTGTGAATTGGCAATTTATATAGTTAATTTCCTCAAGCCGTTGTTTATTGGCCTTAGTATAATTGATTAACCCTTTCATGCACATTTATGTGCTTCACAGTTAAAATCCATATTTTTTGCTAGAAAATTACTTAGGACCCCAAAATATTTTATTTATATATATATATATATATATGTATATATTTTAGCAGAGACCCTAGAGAATAAAATTACGATCGTTGCAAATTTTTTATGTCACGCGGTATTTGCGCAGAGGTCTTTCAAACGCAATTTTTTGAGAACAAAGACACTTTCATGAATTAAAATAAAAAACAAAATGGTAAAGTTAGCCCAATTTTTTTCTATAATGTGAAAGATGATGTTATGCTGAGCAAATAGATACCTAACATGTCATGCTTTGAAATTGCGCACATACGCGGAATAACGACAAACTACGGCACTTAAAAATCTCCATGGGGACAGAAATTTAATGGTTACCAGGTTAGAGTTACAGAGGTGGTCTTTTGCTAAAATTATTGCTCTCACTCTGACAATCGCAGCGATACCTCACGTGTTTTTTTTTTTTGTTTTTGTTTTTTTTTTTTTATTATATTTTATTTAATTTTTTTTTAACATTGTCTCTTTAAAAAAAAAAAAATCTGATCACTTTTATTGCTGTCACAAGGAATATAAACATCCCTTGTGACCGTAGTAGGTAATGACACGTACTCTAAAAGACCCCAAATCCCTCCTTTGCACTTAAAAGCATTCAGATCGCCAGAATTGGCGATTCTGAACACTCCCCAGAAAATCTCATGCACAGTAATGGATGATGCCAGTGTTCCCTACAAA
>BLSH010394088.1:578592-589771 GCA_018402905.1 Glandirana rugosa
CTCCTCCGGTTTACGGAACTCATACAATAACCAGCTCCTTACTAGTTCGGGGTCTGGTTATTCTAACTCCGTTAAGTTTTCACCGGGGTTGGCCCCTTATTTTGTGTCCAAACACGGAAGGACCCCTAATGTCCGCCAAGTATGGACTGAAACGGTGGTAACGGTAGGGAGACTGACTGGATTGCTTCCCCTCTCACAGCCCGTACCAATTCACCTTAGGGCTTCGGCTCTTCCGTAAGGTCTTCAACTTTGTCCGGGAAACACATATTGGCTACGAGCACTGGGGCCTGAAGTGTTTCCTCAAACAACATGTCTGTCTGCGGAGACTCCACCCTGATCCACGACAAGACAGGGTCTAATCTCTGTCACTCCTCATCGGCCAACAGATGAATTTGTCCTTCGAATTGTCCGTACTCTCCTTGATACGGTAACACCTCTCCCTCACGGACCAATAGTTCACCCGGAATCTCCGCGACTTCATGATGGAAAATCCATCCAACAAATCCGATCAGTGGCTGGTACGGGGGGACTTCACCTACGCACTGTTGTCCCTCTTTTTATCAGCCCACTGATTCACCAAGGACCGGGATGTCGGTAAATTCAAGTGTCACCTTGTGGCCCACCCTTCTGAGGTCTTGTTACGCCTACGGGAGAGGGCACAGGTGACATACCAACCCTGTCAACGAGTCGGTGTCCCCGAACTCGTCTCCCCCTCCTATACACTGCTATACGCTCCACTACACCATCTACCTGCGATGGACAGAGGAGCATACGTGAGTACACCTGACCTTATTTGACTCAGGCCAGACCTAAAATGTTCGGTGGTACCGTCCCGACCAAGGCCAGGCCTCAAACAAAACAACCTACCTAAAAGGTAGTACTTCAGCGCCTCTAAGGCCCACTTGATAACCAGGCACTCCCTCTCCACAATGGCATAGTTCCTCTCATGCCTGTTAAGCTTCCTGTTTAAGTAGACAACCGGCTACTCCTCACTGTCTCTAATCTGGGACAGAACAGCACCTAGTCCCACCTCAGAGGCGTCTGTCTGTACAACAAACTCCTTTGTGAAGTCCGGGGTCACGAGCATCGGTTATACACAAAGGGCCTGTTTCAACTTCTGGAATGCCTTCTCGGCTTCGGGATTCCACTTAACCATGCCCGACACTCTCCCCTTCGTTAGGTCAGTCAGAGGGATGGCAATGGTGGCAAAGTCAGGTATGAACCGCCTGTAATCCCCAGGAAGGCACAAACCTGTGTTTTATTCCCCGGTTGGGGCCACTTTTGAATTGCCTCAATTTTATTGGTCTGGGGCTTGATCATTCCTCGACCAATAACATACTCAAGGCATTTGGCCTCCTCCAGGCCTATGGCACGCTTTTTTGGGTTGACTGTTAAACCTGCTACCCTGAGCAAATCTACCACTGCTTGTACTAGGGGCAGATACGATTCCCAATCTGGGCTGTGGAAGACTACATCATCCAAATAGGCTGCTGCATAGGAGCGATGCAGCCTCAAGGTTTTATCCATCATTCTCTGGAAGGATGCAGGGGCCCCATGCAGCCCAAACGCATTCGCTGGTACTGGAAGGACCCCACAGGGGTAGAAAAGGCCTTTTTCTTTCTCGGACATCACAGGACACAGAGCAGGCTATATATTCTATACATACTGGGTTATACAACACCTATAGGTGAATGGACACTGGTAGTCAATAAAAAACAAACAGGAAGTTCCTCCTCCTATATAACCCCACCCACACTGGAACACTTCATTTTTTTCGCCAGTGTCTTGAAGGTGTATGGTCACGTCTACAGCTCTGTGGAGCTTCTATGCTGGTCCCCACACAGGTTCTTTTTAGAATCAGGGACAGCCTTCATACCGGATCCATTGCAAACGGCATTAAGCTAAGATAAATGGTACCCGGGCCTCGCTAAGAAGACAGAAGAAACTGCAAGGTTTTGCCTGTAAGCGGCCATATATGGCGCTGAATACTGCGTGTAGGTAAACCTGGAACACTGAACCAAGGTACACCTGTAGTGTGCTATACAGGTCCAAGGGAGTTGACCCTCAGAATTGGTACCCAGTTGTTGAAGGTCCTTTTGGACAAAGCCCGCCGTAATGGGTGAAGGTTGGGCCTGCAGTCTCCTCCAGGCCCTGCGATGAGGAATGGTGAGTATCCCCATGGGGATAATGTTACTGAACCCAGCTGGCTTCCTGCAAACATAGGAAAACGTTTTAAGTTTTCCCTCCTTTTGCCTGCACTTCTTTTTTCTCACCACCAGAGGGCTCGGCTAGAAAGACAGTCATGCTTGGTCTTGCCTGCAGTTACTGTGAAGCTGCCACCAGGGGGAGCCTGCGCCAGTACTAATCTGTCTTTTCATTAGGTAAGTGAATGGACAATCACAGGAAGTCAGGACAGGGCTGGAGAGCAGGCTAAAGATCCTCCTGGTGACATATGAGTCTAGGGGTGGGAGCTGAGTCAGGCTGGGCAGGAAGCTGGGTTCAGAGAATGTGGGCAAAGCAGTGCATGCATTAGCAGCCATGGCTTCCAAGAATCTCAGAGGGGAAGCAAAGCTGCCTGTAATAAGGCTAGAGGCACAGGTGTGTTACCACAGCCCTTGCTGAGGCTAGTCGGACCACTGTTGCCATTGCTTCCCCTGAGAGACCAGAAGTGACCGGGCTATCTGAGCTGCTGCGGTGCACCCGGACAGATTGTTTGTTCCTTCTAATATATCCTATGCAGGAAAGCTTTTTGAAAGGGGGGGGGGGGTACCGGCTGTCCATGCAGCAGTCACATCCCTAAGTAAATCCCTGGCCTGCCCTGTTGATAATGCCCAGGTGTTAAGGACCCTTCAGATAAAAAGCTGGAGTCCTTATTAAAGGCTTCTTTTTCCTTGGCTGGGCATCGGAGCTTATTTTTTTACTTTTCTGAATCAGCATAGGGGCATCATTGGATGCATATGTGCTGGCTCATCCTGCTTGGACCCAGTTGCAGTTGAACAGGGGCATGCTTGCACACTGGCTTAAACGCATGGTTGCTAAAAAAAGCATGTCTGCCTAAATGAATGTTTCCTGGGGCACGTGTTTGCTTAAACGCTTGTTTGCTTAAAACACGTTTGTTAAAATATGTTTGTTAAACTTGGTTGTTAAAACACGTGGGCTAAAACACAGGGTTGCAAAACAATACATGTCCCATAGACTCGGGTCGCATACAGGCTTGTGTTCCATAAACTTGTGTCGCATGGAGACGTGGGTCGCATGGAGGCCCGGGTCGCATGGAGACGTGGGTCACATGAGACCTATGTCGCGTGGGCCTGTGTCGCAATGAGACTTGTGTCTGCATGGGCGCATGTCTGCATAGGAAGGTGTCTGCATAGGTCGCATGATGCATAGCACACATGATGCAGAGACACCTGATGCCCATGAATACATGTTGTGCATAAACAGATGCCTGCTTACTTACATAGGCACGTTTTTCATAAACACATGCCTGCTTGCTTACTACTCAAACCTACTGTGGTCCAGAGGCAAAACGGGGAGGTAAGGCCTATTATAGATCTCAAGGTCCTAAACCAATTTCTTGCGGTATGGCCGTTCCGCATAGTCAATCCGCTCAATGATTTCCTCGCTCCAGGAAGGAGATTTTTTGGCATCAACAGACATCAAGGATGCATATTTGCCTGTGCCAATTTTGCTACCTCATCAGAGATTTTTTTGCGTTTTGCGATAGAACGACGACGCTACCAGTTCTGGCTCTGCCATTCAGGATCGCAATAGCTCCCTGAATCTTCATAAAGATTCTGGCTCCAGTGCTGGGCCTTCTAGGGTCACAAAGGGAGATCAGTCTTGGTGCAGACTCGAGCAGAATGTGACCCTAACAATCCTGGAAAGCAGGGGTTGGGTCACGTATGTAGGGTATTCCTTACTAGACCCAGTTCAGTGTCTGGAATATCTAGTTCTATAGCTAGATACAGTCCAACCAAGGATGCTCTCACCGCTGAGAGGATCAGCGACCTCAAGGCTCTGGTAAGCCAGGTGAGGGCGATGAGACACTCTTCAGTTCTCCTCTGTGTGAGGCTGCTAGGGAAGATGATAGCCTCTTTCAAGTCAGTTCCCTATGCACAGTGTCACTCCAGGGTGCTTCAGTGCAACATCCTGGCAGAGTGGAACAGACAATTGCAGACTTCAGATTCCTGCATATCCTTATCTCCCAGGGTCGATGGAATCTCGCCTGTTGGTTAGTAAACCAGAATCTGTCTCAGGGCAGATCTTTTCTTCCAGTATCTTGGAAGATTGTGACCACAGATGCCAGTCTTGTAGGCTGGAGAGTGGTCATGGGGGACTCCACGGTCCAGTGGAGATGGTCCTTGGTGGAGCAGAGATTGCCCATAAATCTCCTAGAGCTACGAGCTATTCGGCTAGCTCTGAGAGATTGGACATCCAGGTTGCAGGGCTACCTGGTAAGGGTACAGGCCGACAAGACCACGGCAGTGGCAAGTTTGCAAGACTCTCTGCAGTACACATCCCAGGCGTGGGAAAGTTGGAAGACTGACTTCTCAGCTGCAAACAGATACACCCTGGAGAGGGGTTTTGGAGTTGGCAGAGCCAGACTTGAGAGTGCACCAGTATAAGGTGGTGTTGCAGCCTCTTCCATCCTTCCTACCAAAAGTAGTGTCGGCCTTTCATCTCATTGAAGATATTGTTACCTTCTTTTTATTCTCAGCCCTCCTCACCAGAGGAGAGACTATTGCACTATACATGTGGTACGTGCTGTTAAGATCTATCTGTAGAAATCTGCAGACATCAGTAGGACTGATGCCTTTTTTGTTGCCTGAAGGCCCTAGGAAGGGTCAGACGGCATCCAAGGCAACTGTTATCAATGTGAATAAGCCAGCTGATTTCTCAAATTTATGGTTAAAGTGGAAGAGCTCCTGGGCTTCTGACACCGGACGTTTGTGGCACAGATTGTGAGGCCGCTACATGGTCCTCAGTACATACATTCACAAGATTCTATCAGGTGGATGTTAGAACAGTGGAGGATTCTATTTTTTGGCCACAGCATATTAAGAGCTGTGGTTTAATTGGAATTGTGTCTCCCTCCCCTCAGGCATTGCTCTGGGATGTCCCAGTATGTATAGAATATATAGCCTGCTCCGTGTCCCATGATGTCTGAGAAAGAAATTGATTTTACAGGTAAGTATGTATAAAAAAATCACCAGTAGCCCTTAGTTAAGTCTAGGGTTGTTATGTACCGGGCACCTCCCAACCTGTCCACAAGTTTGTCAACCCATGGCATTGGGTATGCGTCAAACTTAGACATGTCATTCAGTTTTTACAGAACTTCATAGTACCATCGTGCTTTGGGACCAGCACTATAGGGCTCGATCAGGCGCTGTGGGACTCCTCTATCACATCTAACTCCAACATGGTTTTTATTTCCTTTGCCACCACCTGCTGTCTAGCCTCAGGTATTCGGTAGGGTTTTACATTTACGTGGACCCCTGGTTCCATCATGATGTCATGTTGTAGCACGCTGGTCAGTCCGGGTAGGGGAGAGAAAAAAAATCTCTATTTTTACTAATGAATTTCTTAACGTCATTTTGTTGCGTCTGTGACAAGGACTCAGTTATGGGGACATCCGGAGTCATGGATAGCCTGTCCTCTTGACGAGTGGGCACTGCCAATAAAGTTTCCCTTTCCACGGTTTTAAGAGATTCACTTGGTAAATTTGCTTGGGTTTCCTTTTCCCTGGCTGGTAAATTTTGTAGTTCACTTCCCCAACTCATTCCCTAATCTCAAAGGGACCCTGCCACTTGGCTAGGAATTTACTTTCAACCGTGGGGACTAGTACCAGCACTCTGTCTTCGGGGTTGAAAGTCAGGGTTTTGGCACCCAGATTATAAACCCTTCTCTGGGCTGCCTGGGCTTGCTCCATATGTTCTCGCACCAGGGGCAAGACTGCTGCGATTCGGTCCTGCATCTAGGAAATATGCTTGATGATGCTACTATATGGGATGGCCTCTCCTTCCCACATCTCTTTTGCGGCATCTAGCAGCCCCCTGGGATGTCTAACATACAAGAGTTCAAAGGGGGAATACCCCGTAGACGTCTGCGGAACCTCTCATATGGCAAACATAAGATATGGCAGCAACATATCCCAATCTCTCCCATCTTTTTCCACTAACTTTTTCAACATGCTTTTGAGTGTTTTATTAAACCTCTGCACAAGTCCATCCATTTGGGGGTGGTAGACCGAGGTACGGAGATTTTATACAACCTGCACAATTCCTTTGGTTATACGGGACATAAATGGGGTGCTCTGATCTGTTAAGACCTCTTTAGGAGTCCACACCCGACTAAACACCTGGACCAACTCCCTAGCGATGGTGTTGGCGGAGGTGTTCCGCAAGGGTATGGCTTTCGGATAGCGGGTCGCGTAATCTAGTATTACCAGGATGTGCTGGTGTCCCCGGGCAGACTTTTTACTATGGGTCTCACGAGATCTATGCCAATTCTTTCGAATGACACTAATTATAGACAGTGGAACAAGTGGACTACGAAAATGGGGCGAGGGCGCAGAGGGTTGACACTCAGGGCAGGATTCACAATACTCTGACATCTGCATGCTACCATGGCCAGAAGAACCTCTGGGTTTTTTTTCTCCCTGGTCTTCTCCATACCCAAATGTCCCCCCATTACATGTCCATGGGCCAACTCTAGCACCATCTTGCGAAAGGGTTTGGGAAACACTAGCTGTTCTACTTCGTCCTCCCCGTGTTTTACCACCTGATACAACAAATTATTTTTAAGAGCCATGTAGGGAAAAGATACCCCCAATTAGGGTCCACAGCTTCCCCATCCATCACTTTCACGTTTTCTCTGGCTCTAAGGAGAGTGACATCCCTTAGTTGCTCTGTACAGAAGTTCTTTCTCCGGACCTTTTAAGTCAGGTTCTACATTCTGTTTACTCTCACAGTCAGGGTCAGAGGCATTTTCTGGGTCTTTAGCCCCCAGCTTGGAGCGATCTTCCTGCTCCTCCGGCTCCCCAGTCAGTACAGGAAAAGGAAGAGGGTCTCCTTCCTCCCTCGGTCCTGCCACCAGTCTCCCCTTCCATTTGGCAAAAAGGGTCTGGTGAGAATTCCTGTGCTTCCGCAGCAGGGGGTGCTCTATCCTCCAGACTCCCTGTGCCTTCCCATAATCTCCAAAAATGGGGAAAATCCCTCCCCATCAGGGCGTCATGAAGCAGCCCAGGTACCACCCCCACTGATTGTGTCACACTGCCCCAAGGGCTGTTAATCTCAACCACCGCCGTCTGGTAGTCACGAGTGTCCCCATGGATGCAAATGAGCCCAACAGTGCCCAGGTGTAACTTTGCAGGATTTACACAATTGCTTTTTACCAACTTTACCACCCGACCAGAGTCGCAGTGCAGTGACTGGCTTTCCATTAACAAAAATCACACACATTTGCTTCTCCATCGGACTTGAACATGGTGCTGTATATGCGGCCTGTGCAAAAAGAGAAAAACTTTTTTCTCCTATCGTTCACTGACAGACGCAGCTCTCCATTACGTGTGGGGTTTTATGCTGGTCTCACTAGGAGTTAACTAGGCAGGGAAAAGAAACAGCTGGCCCCTCCCATGGGGGCCGTCCTCTCTTCCCATATAAAACCCCCTCATAGCATAGCTCTTCAGTCTAAATGCCTAGCTTGCAAGGAGTTGACCTGGCTTCCCTTCAGGGGAATTGCGGTCCTGTTTGTGACCGTTTTTTATTCAATTTTATTTTATTTTTATTTGTCTTCTACCAAGCAATTGATCTGCTATCAAGAAGCCGGTCGGGGCATAGAGAGTCCATGGGCTCTGTACTTTCCCCGACCTGGCCGACCGATGCGAGCCAGTCCCGCCGTATGTGGACCCGCCGCAGCGTGCCCGTTCCGTGCGGGCGGCCTGGGGTGATCCCCCTTAGGCCCAGCCCCGGATGCGATTCGGGAATGGCGACTTCTGGCCTGCAGCATACTGCCCAAGCAGGGGCGGAAGATCTGCGACTGGGTGGCTACCCATGGCGTCCGGAGTGGTGAGTGAGAGCTCCTTCCTTCCCCCCCATTTTAGGGGCGGAAAGGGGGACCGACGACCCTAAAAAAAAAAAAATTTTGCTGGGTAGCCGCCGGTAGGGGCACGTGGAGCCCTGTTCACCCCCTGCACACCCCCCCTTCACCCCGCACCGCACCTGATCGTCTAGCGCCGTTCGGTCATTTTTCGCCGACATGCGGCGATTGGCCGCCATTTTGCGGCGGACCGCCGCCATTTTGCCATAGCCGCAGACATATTGGGCCTATGGGGCTTTCCCTCTAGCGCTCAGAGCGGCCATTTGCGGTACTGCACGTTCCCTGCAGGTGTTTTTCGGCCTCTAGTGTTCAACGGCGGCCATATTGGAATCCCTGCTCATGCAAAAAACGTTTCTACAGCTTTTTACTTTCACTTTGGAACGGTGTGTGCTCCTGATGGCGCGGCTCTCTGACGATCCTCAGGTTTATGGCAGCAAACAGCACGTATAGCTGGGCTCTCCTGTGGGTGCTGGTGGCGGCAGGTGCAGTCCTCCTGGGTCCCCTGGTGCACTGTAGGGTGGTGGTGTGTGGGGGTGCCTTTAACCTTTTTCTATGCATCTATGTGTTCCTAAGGGAGCTGAACATGCTAGGAGCGCAATCTGCGCAAGGGGCTTTTCTGGACCAGCTGTGGCGGTCTTTAGTGATTTTTCCCCAGGGCGGATGTCACAAACAGGCCCCCCAAGAAGCGTCCCCCTCCTCCTTGCTTTTCAAGGGAGGATTTTTTGATCCGGAAGGTCCCTCGGACGGAGAAGAGGATCAGGGGACGGCAGCTGCGATTATAATTGGTATCGCACTGCGATGCGATTGAGCCAGGATGGCGAATCGCTGATTTCTGCGCATGTGGTGTGGTCCTCCAGGCCCCCTAGGGCGCCCAAGGCTTACCCATATGATCTTTTTCCTGATCGCCTTGTTTGTTGTAAATGGCAGCGTCCGCAGCATTCCTTTTAGCGCAGTGGAACTTGTGCCTGGCAGCATAATGCTTGCTGGCTCAGATCCTAAGCATGACCTGCCTGAGGTTTGCATGTCCTCCCTGTGCATGCGTGGGTTTCCTCCCGGTGCTCCAGTTTCCTCCCACACTCCAAGGGACTTGACGGTTCGCTGCTCGCTATCCCTTGAGGAAAGCTTTTTTTAAAAAAAAAGAAATGGGTGTCGCCTTGGTGTCCCGCCTATGATCGCTTTAATAAGACAACGACCAGTCCTCTGGAAGGGGTTCCTGCATTCAAAGGGCCCCGCTGCCAAAGACAGAGGCGCTGTTAAGGTCACTCTTCCTGGTGACAGGCTCTGCTCTGCTGCCAGCCCTGACGTTCGCCATGGCGGCGCAATATCTGTCTGAGCTTATGACGGAGATCCAGAATCTTCTGGACTGTGGCCGCCTGCTGGATACGCCGAAGAGGGCTGACTTTTTGCTCCGAGGTCTCAAGTACCTTGGTGATGCGGCCGTTGATTTACTGGCTATGTGATCCAAGGTAGCGGTGTTGCTGTATCCTCAGACGGGTACTCTGGTTGCGTTTTTGGTCCGGTGACCATGCTTCCAGAAAAGGTCTCGCAGACCTTCCCTTTCAGGGTGGACGTCTATTCGGTCCATGGCTGGGTGAGATCATTAAAGATTTCACAGGAGGTAAGTGCCTTCCTCCCAGAGCCCCGGAGGCGTGAGTTTTCGCCGTAGACAGGGGCCCCCTACCTCAGGTCAGAAGAGGTTTTTTCGCGCCCCGGGCATAGCGGGTAAAGGGACCCGCTCCGGTAAGGTCGCTGCAGGGGCTGGGTGCCGGCAGTGGCAGCGCAAAACCAATAAGGCGGAGGACAAACCTCAGCCTGATGGGTTGCCTCCGCCCGGGCTTCGGGTGGGGGACGTTTCTGAGTTCAATACTCTGCCACCAGTCATGTTCTTCCCTTCGACTTAGGGCTCCCGCAGGCACGCCGGGAGGCCCTCTTTGGGGCTGTACAAGCACTCGAACCAAGGGGTGATCGTGCAAGCACCTCCAGCGAGAGGCTTTGAGGTTTCTTACTCACATCTGTTGGTGGTCCCCAAAAAAAGGGGGGGGGTCCGGCCAGTACTGGACCTGAAGGCCCTGAACCGGTATGTTAGGGCGCGGAAATTCCGGATGGAATCTATCCACTCGGTTGTAGCCGCCCTCCATCAGGGGGAATTTCTGGCATCTCTAGACATCAGGGATGTCTAGAGACGCCATGTACATATTTATCCACGGCTTCAGTGTTTCTTTCACTTTGCAGTGGGAGACCTCCATTTTCAATTCATGGCACTCCCTTTCGGTCTAGTCTCAGACCTCGAGGTTTTTCACAAAACTGGTGGCTCCGGTATGGCGTTACTGCGACAGAGAGGCATTGCGGTAGTAGCCTACCTGGACGACCTGCTCCTGCGAGCGGAATCCGCCTCGGCTTGGGAAGAGAAGATGAGGATCACAATGACCTCGCTGCAGGACTTCGGCTGGTTGCTCAACCTGCAGAAGTCGACGGTGTCTCTATCCCATCGCCTGGACTATCTGGGCCTGTTCCTGGACTCAGAGCAGGCAAAAGGTTTTTCCTTCCTCCAGCCAAGTTGCGGTCACTGCAGTCGGCAGTGAAAATTTTCTTGTCGCACCAGCGGTCTTCCTTACGTGGGGGGCTGGGGCTCATGATCTCGACTTTCAAAGCGATACCATACGCCCAGAGTCACGCTCGTCTCTCTCAACGAGCAATTTTGGCTCGGTGGGACAGATCCCCTCAGTCCTTGGACCTTCTGATCCGTCTGAGCTCCCAGACCAGGGCATCTCTGTCCTATGGTTCTGAAGTGTATGCGGTGACGACACCGTAGCAGGCTGACTTAAGCTTAGTCTGCTGGGACGTTAGAGTAGGTCTCTTTTTTCGTGTTAGACTAACGAGAGTCGAGGTCATGTAACTACCCCTCCGCTCGGAGAACACGACTGGTTGCCGGGACCCGTCTGTCGACAGGGTCCTGGGGCGGGATCAGGTTTCCTGATAGTAGGCACCATTACTAGTGGGTGACTTCCCCGTCCTTGCTGAAGGGGACTTAGTTGCGACTCAGGGTCTTGGTATCCTGTCTCTACGGGACCAGACCCTC